>VKOC01018938.1:0-19567 GCA_009364415.1 Spea multiplicata | reverse complement strand
CCCCCCAGTACAGCAATACACAACATGCATGGCTGTCGCATGTTTCTCAGACGTTGTGGGATCAAAACTGCAACTTCATTCCAGTTTTCAATCTTGGAAATCTAGCAGATCACTTTGCTAGCCCTTATCTCATTTGAGACACAGTAGAGGTCCCATACATCAATGTACCCCATAAATGGTATAATTCCCAAAAGTACACCCCTGGACATTTCGGAAACACCCCACTAACCTTTCTAGGTGGCCCACTGCAAATACAAATCTAACTGGAAGACAGAATTTTGAGGTTTTTGTTCAACTTTCAGTCACGTTCTGCAAGGGATGATTCACATTGGGATACCTAGAACAAGAAAGAACACACAAAAACATGAATCTCACACTTCTCCTGAGCACATATAGATACCACGTATATGTGGTATGTCAGCATTACACGGCCCCAAATCATGAGAGTGAAAAGAAGTTTCACTTTTTTTAAGCTGAATAAAGTATGATCACCTCATGCTTTTGGGGGTAAAACTATCCATAAACAAAATAATCCCATAAAATGATATATTCTCTTAAAAAGCCCATCACCCCACTTACCTTTCCAGGTGGTTCACCACAAACACAAATATAATGGGAACAGTCTCTATATTTTCACATCAGGGACATTTTGGGATGGATGCTGCATGCTGGGATACATGGGACAGGAAAAAAAAAACAACAAAATAAAAAATAATCTCCCACTTCTGCTGAGCACATAGATACCACATATATATGTGGCATGTGAGCATCCCGTGGTCACAAGACATCCAACATCATGAGAGTGCACAGAGGTTTCATATTTTTGAGAGTAAACATACTCTTTAAAACATCAGAATAACCCCTATAGAACTATATATTCCCACAAAGCTAGAGGACTGTAGACACCCTACTTACCTTTATAAGTAGACAGCGATAACTATGAATCTAACGGGAACATAAGTGATTGAGGTATCCTTTCCTTAGTTTCTTGCACGTATCAGGATGAATAACAGGATTTATTTGTTTTACACACGGCATGGTTTCTGCATAAGTAGGTTTCCTGGGTTCGGGGCATTTTTGTTAATATATATATATTTTTATATATTTTTTTTTGGGAGGCTCAGAACCATCTAGGCACACAAACAACTAACTTGACAGCTTAGTGAATATACTTCGATGTTAAGGGATTCCTTAAGGGGTAGCACTGGGGTGTTGTAAGTGGATTGCGTTAAGTACGGTTAGATGTTAGGTTACAGTTTTAGTGATGGGGATGATGATCACATTAGGTCACAGGCTATTGGCTATTGATTGGTGAGACTGATCAATTAACAGTGACCTAAAGGGCCTCGGACATGCTACATAGGTACTGTTCTACATTACTTTACAATGATACACGCTTCTTATTTGTATTCTAGATTTATGTCGAGGAAGTCATTAGATCAAGGTCCAATCCTATTTAATTTTACATAACATTATTTAAGTTTTATAAACGCTATTTTTAGGTGTGTTCTTTAAATACAAAACATTGGATACCACTGATGACACAATGATAAACAACGCACTGCACGTCATTTGGCAATCATAGGCTAAAAAAGGAGTCTTGACATATTACACATTGCTCCAGAAATTTAAAAAGGGCAGCCTGTGTTCAGGAAACCAGCCAAACCGTTTAAGCCAGCCAAAGATAACAAACAAAATCTAATTGAGAAAATGACAAGGCAGGATTTTCTAAACAATGAAATAATCTCTTCTGCTAAGCAGCCATGAATATAAATCCTTCCCAGCTTCAGCGGCCGGTGGTATCTGCAGCAGTTCTGCTTTCATTAAATTATTAAGTCTGGCACACAAAGTAACCTGGGAGCAAATGCGAGTAAAAATGTTCAATTGCGCTTGGGCTCAAACCAAAGTAGCCATTGTTAGGCCGCCAAATTTTGCTTTGGACACCAATCCACAAAATGGACAGCTATTGCTTGCCAAGATAGGATGATGAAAAGGGGGGGAACAAATAATACTTAAGAACGTTGTCCTCGAGTCTGAAGTGTAAACCATGAGAAGGCCTGAGGTACCACTAAGGATACTGGCAATACTGCTCAACAACAAAAAAGCACCTTGCTTTCCCCATTAACATAGAGTAACATGGTGGATGGTAGGCTTCCTTCCCATATCAGATTGAAGTCCTTCAAGAATCAGGATCAGCATAAAGATATGAAGAATAAAGCAGTTATATTGGTGGAGAGGACAGAGGACAAAACATTGTTAACCACTGTCACAACCTGTGTGTCATGGAACCGCTCAGCTGTATAACTGATACATTATATTTTTCACAGATAACCAAGAATGTTTTTGAAAGTACTTACAAGGTACTTTCGTATGCTTTATGCATTAATGGGGCTGCATTGGGGTACTGGATTGTTCCTTTAACTAGTGATAGAAAGGGGCGCATTTTTTACAAGATTATTACAATACATACAATTTCAGAGCCATTAATATAAAATATAAAATAGGTTTACCAAAATAAGTGTGTGTGCCTGAACACAGCAATGCGCAAATAGCAGTGTTCTGCTTTGAAATATGCATAAAATGTTCACGTTAACAAGACAATGCACTTTTCTTCTAACCCAATGATTCTAATGTAAATAACATTGCATTCAAAGCCAAAAAACGTCAATGACTAAGGTGTAGCTGTTTTAAATACGAAAGGAAGGCCACAACCTATAAATATATATGTGTAAGAGCAAAATGTGAAGGCTTTGAAGATCAGGTTTTACAGAGAGAAACCAGCCCTGCCACATTCTCCTCCATCCCCGCAGGACATGAGCCACGACATGACTCTGATAGGAGCTTGAGCAATTACTATGCTACTATTAATACAGTGTAACCCCTGAGACAGCCTTTTAGCACTTCAAACAGGATAAACCACTCTCATTCCACCCACTCTGCTGGCCGGCTACGGGTGACGTAGGCGTTCATATATTAAATTGTAATTAAATTACGTGTGCCCCCCCCCCAAACAAGGATCTGAATGTTGCTGCATAGACATTTTACAACAGGCTCCCTGTACCAGAACATTTCATTATCGTGTACTCAAGCAATACATGGGTGTTAAAGGTAAATATAAATCATTGAATCAGCTATACAGTATCACAAAGAGAAGCACCCCTATATTCCTGTATACAGCATGCTAAATAGAGTGTTGACCATCTTGGACAGTCTGACACTCCACGTTGTGGCATGAGGCTGCAATGAAGTTCTCAATAACCTTTAGTGGTGGTAGAAGCATCCAATATTGGCCGTAGGGTAATATATACCTGGACAACATGTGTTAGTAATGGAGACGAGATTACAGAAGCACTAAAACAAAAGCAGATTGGGGAGTAAAGGTTGGGGAGTAAATATATGTATGTATGTATGTATGTATGTATGTATGTATGTATGTATGTTAGCATGGATCCAAGTGTAGGGGGCACAGGGAGGGGGAACACGGAGGCTGAAAGTGATGTGCGTGTACTGGCTGCCTGAGCATGATAGGAGTGTGATTGCTAACAGTTGCTAGCAGCCAACATCAATCACACTCATATCATGCTCAGGCAGCCAGTACAATAACTTTATGTAATATATTTTTTTGTTCCCAAAAATAGGGGTTTGTCTTATACAAGGGAGCGTCCTATACTTGGGGAAATACGGTAATATAACCCAGAGCTTGACAAGAGCCCCCCGCCCGAGCTTCTGTCTCCCAGCAGTGCAAGTCAAGGAAAAGCCAGCTCTATATAGATCCAACTGTTAGACACAGAAATTGGCTCTCCATTGAGCTGTTTTATGTGTTATTCAGTTAAAACCAAGTATTGCATCTTAGGACCCAGGGTTTCATCAAGTCCTAATCCTAACTCCATTAACTGCTCATGATAAAGGGACAGTCCTGGAGGACTTTTACTGAAATTAGCGGTACTTCGTTATCCCGGCACAATGGAAAGCAGTGCATTTTTTTTCCGTTGCTTCAACTCATTCTTGCAAAGTAATGAAGACAAATAGACAAACATACAACATGTCAAGACAACCCATCTTGGATAGCCTATGGAGCATCAAGTCAACCTTGGAGGGCTTATGGAGTCATCTGTCTGCATTTCATTTTCTTGTACCTGTTCTGCAGGTTTTGTGTATGTTTAAATCATTTTGTTCTGTTCTGGAAAGCTCCATTATTAAATGCCTTGTATTGAAGATCCTGACAAATAAATAAAGCCTCCCTGCAGTTCACATATTAAGTGAAGGCGAGGTGTGAGGGCGCTTGAGGCAAAGTATGTCCACAACACTCAGTAAGTCACAAGTGAAGAACAAATTCCCCCTTTTGCTGAAATATTTTATAAACAATAAAAAAAAGAGAATTTAACGGTTTGCTACACCAACTAGATTATAAGCTTGCAAGAGCAAGGCCGTCTTCTCCTTTTGTACCAGTTTGTTGTTTGTGATTTTAAACTGATCCTACCGACTGTAGACTGGTTGTAAAGCGCTGCAGAATCTGCTGGCGTGATATAAAATATGTTTAATGTAATGTACACCATCTACAGGAATACTTTTTTTTTTAAAAAAAAAAATTAATTTTTTTTTTTTTTAGGAATTTCTCTGCAAGAATCTTATAGTATCCAAACTAAGGGTAAATGTATTATCTTCTCTCTATATACTTTAGTTCTATATTCCGGGAACATTTACATAAAAATGAATGAATTTTTATGAATTTCTTTTTCACTTATTGCTCACCTGGGTTGTTGCTGCTAAAGTAGTATGTGTCTGTCTGTCCAGCTAACGTAGGAAGCTAAGAAGTGGATTTAATTCAATTATTTTTTCGTATTGAAATTTTCTCAATGTATAATTATTCTATTTAATAATACGTTGCGTTTGAAGAAAAGAATGTAATGTATGGAAGCAATTGAGTCATATTAGTTTATATCCGTCTTTACATATATTAACTCATATGACCCATTTAGTTTCACAAAGCACAGAGCATAAAGGCAGGATTTGTACTGTGCCTTAACCCCAATTATTGGGGTTCATTTAATTATGGGTGTATAGGCACTAAAGAGCCTCCTTAGAAATCAGGAGGAATAGTTTTATAATGTCTGAGCCTTTATCTACTCTTTATGTACTCAATATACCAACTCCTGTCGATACGACTGGATAAAGCTATCTTAAAAGGCATGTTCTGACAAGTTTCCTGAAACACAAACATGTCAAAAATATGGATATGTAGAATGATCTATATAGGACCTGAGGCTGACCATTGCACAGATATTGCCATATGCAAGATGAAAACAACATAATGAGACACAGTAAGGATCCCTAAACAAGTTGATCTGTCTTTCTATCAGGGGTTTACACTAATCCTCATATACAAATAAATATATCATAAAAATGAAAAAACAAATGTTTCCTTACTCCTCGTGACGTAAATCGTTGACAGTCCGGTCTAATGAGATCATGTCACTGGCCACCATGTTAAAACCGAACTCTTTAATGCTGGCTTGGATTGAGTCCTTGTAGTCAGATCCTAACACAAATGGTTTCCCTCCTTCTCCTGGGCCTCCGGCGACTCCTTGAGGTTCCGGTTCTTTAGGTTCAAAGTTCCCCAAGATGCCAGATCTCAGTACTGGATCAAGATACATGTGTTTCTGAGGTTTGAAAGTAAGGTACTGTCGCTGCATGACCTTCTGCTGATTGTTTGCATTCCCGTCCAGTTGCTCTTGCTCATTCTTTACTTTATTCTTTCTTCGAATAGATTCAAGGTCTACCTCTACCCCCTCAACACGGGGCCAGGGAACTACTGGTTGGAAATTGTTCTTGGGGGCCATGTTGTTCTCGGGTTTGCCAGGTTGAGGAAGTATGGCATTATTTTCTTCCTGGTAAGAAAGAATATCATTTAGAAGCAAGCTTTTTTTCAGGTGCCCAATGATGGTGAAACCATTGTAAACAAACATTGTAAAAAAAAAAGTAAAAATGGTACGCAATCTTTATATGTAGTGGAGCCATCACTTATCTCATGGAACCAGACACAGTTGGACTCGACATGATTAAAAGAGCCAATATATCACTTATTCAAAAAGGTTCCACGGGGTAGGAATTTGGTAAAATCTCAAAGGTTTTTTTTTCTTTTGAAGAGACAGTAACATTAAGCTCAGTCTACAGTTTTGAATCTTAAAATGTACAGTCACGCCAGCATTTTATGCTAGTAAGGATAGATAAGGTCTTGGGAATACCAAGAAATATTGCCGAAAAAAACTGCAGAACAAACAATTTATGCTTCTTGAACAAGGGAAAATAAATTTGCAAAAGAAAAGGTAAGGCGCTTCTGTCTTTTTCTGCTGTTTACCTGCCAGTGACAAATTAGTGTGTGCCAATTCCCCCAAGTCTGAGGAGGAAAATAAATAAGAAAACATGATTTCCTCAGTCCTGTTTAATGAGCATATGTGTTGTGTGCCGCTAGAAAAAAATACCTTGGATTCAGATGAAGTCTTAAGGGAATGCCACGAATGGAATAGTTAACCATCCTGTATTCTGGTCCGGCTAGTACTGTAAGGCACACCCGGCTCTGCAATCAAAAGTTAATCCTTGAACCGCTTAAGAACAAATCAACTAAATCTGAGTGACTTAAGTTGAACAAAGTGCAGTTATCTATATCCGTACCTGGGAATTCTCAAGGTTTTTGCCCCAATCTTGGAGCGAAGGGTCAGGTTCTCTGGGTGACGCAGTCTAGAACTGATGTCTTCCCATTTTACACTGCTGCAATCATATCACCTTCCAATCGTTGCTTTTGCTACCACTATGTTAAGGCCAATATTCCAGCTTGAATGCAGGCGACTTAATTAACTAACTTTAAATCATGATTTCAAGGTTTCCATGTATTAGAGCCATTTGGTTAACACATTAAACGAGTCATAGGATGTTCACGATGGGCCATTAAAGAGTTATTATGGCAAGAATTTCAGAGTCAGCTCATTTAGAAAGTCCCCAGGTATGCAGATCTCTCAAGTATATTCCTTATGTACTATTAAACACTGTTCTTTATTGGCGGGTGTACCTCGTCATACAATCCCAGGTCCTACTGATAGGAGAAACTAATCTTGTACCAGCGAACGTGAGCCGCTGATGCCTGAACATGCACCGCAGAGCTATCAGCGAGGTCTGCCAGCAGTCAGGTGTTTGTGCATATCCATTTGCCGCTACAATAAATCAGTGTTTCTTCCCTGTTTTAAGGCATACTTTGACTTGATCTCAGGGTTACTGACCATTTATATTTGATACCTATGCATTTGCTTGTAGAGCGCTATCTTTTGAGAAATTCACTAATACCGGTACATGCCTAATTCAGATTTTATTTTGCGCTTAAGCAAGGATCAGCTAACAAGCCAAAGATATTAAGGATTTGGTTATCAGTAAAGGTTTGGGGGCAACAAGGCAACCATGAAAGGTTGGAACGCAAGCAGTGAATAGGAGGGCATTTACCGCCACCATGATTAGCCGTCTACATCCTAATGTTCCCTGCCCTCAGAAACTCTGCGCATGATTACTGCCTGTTTTCTTCTATAGAAAACAAATAATAATCATCGCATCACCTCCTGACATCTCCTTTATGCATCCAACAGCTTGCAAGCCTATAAAAATATTACTTGTCTTAAGAGACATGAAGCATTTTGGACAGAAAAGTGTAGCTGGCGCACCAAAATAGAATGATGTTCAGCCATGGCAGACCCTTAAGAAGCATCATATCTAGGAATTACATGCAGACGGAGCAGTAACTCAATCATTTTAGGAAGCTCTCATTAGACATGAGGTGGATAAATTGGGTCAAAAATTGCTTCAAGAAAATAAATTGCCTTTGAAAAATATTAAATACTACTATGATGTACATTTCACAATTTTAACAGGTTATTTGTGCTATCAAATGGAATTCTCAGTTCGAGCGCCCAAATAACCGGTTAAAATTGTGAAACGTACATTGTAGCTTAAAAAGAAGGACATTTGATCGGAGCCATTGTGTGCGCGCCTGTACACATACATTGCTCCATTTATAGGTTTAACTGAAAACTGAATTTTATTGCCTACAATCAAGACCTACTGCAGCGAGAGAGCGAGGTCTGCACAATGCAGAACACACAGCGCTCTGGTAAATATTCAGAGAGAAAGAAAAGCACATTACCTGAGCAAAGAGCCCAATGTTGCTTACACATGTTCCTCCATGTGAAACCAGAATTTTCTGATAATTATGTCAATGACATTCATTTGCTATTGAAAAAAGTCATCTGTATATCTTTCTAAAAAAAAAAACCTACTGCCTTATCCAACTGAACAAAGCATACTTCAACTCTCTGAAGCAAAGTCATGGCTAGGAGAAGGACCTTAAAAAAACAAACCCTTGCATCTGCAGTCACTTTTGTGACCTATTGAGGCAGAAAGCTGGGATAGGACATCATAATCATGCACTTTGCTTTAATATGTCACAAGGAGGCCGCTTGAGAGCTGTGATCGAGGGCAGATCCTCTTATCGCTCCAACTAGGAAAAGTTGAACATTGCATAAAATTGGCAGGTATGATACAATTTTAAATTCATTTTCAAGTATTCTTGAGTATTACATTGTGTTTATGATCAAAATGCAATATAATCTCCAGGTCTGATGTCGGCTTCTAGCCCGTTATGTAGGTGTCCATGTGGACAACCTAGACAAGGTGCCACTAGCACCTACTCACAGTATTAAGCACCATGGGATTGTGTGTAATCCACACATTCAGTGAATGAACCTGGTCAGAAAGGGGGTTCATCTGGTTCTATTGTCATGTTCAAATTAATTGCCCCAGGGAGCGTTTCTCATGAAAGGCAGCAATGCTTGTACTATACCACCAAGGGAGGTAATAGTTCTCATGACCCTACCTGCAAATAACACGTTGCTGAGGTCAGGATATAAAGGGCTGTATTGGACCCAAAACATCTTTATTATTTTAACAGAATGCAGGAGATATTACAGTTTGCATGAAAACTTTTGATCCTTCCGTTCACATTAAAGAAAGTTACACTGTGCGTTCTGTCCTCTCTCAATGGATAGAAAACACCTTATAAAAAAGAAAGCAATAAAAAAAAAACCTGAACCCAAAATACCTCTTGTAAGAAAAAAAAAAGTGATGTAATGTCTTTCCTCCTTAGAATTAACTAACTCTTTAAAAAAAAAAAAAAAAACATCTAATTTTGATGATAAACTTGGGTTGGGATCTGGTAACGTGGCAGATATAACTTGTTTTCATTGCATTCAGTGTGTTCTTCTTACCATTTATCCAAAATGTAAAAAGACATTCCTTAGTATGACGTCACCCGTCCCTCATCGGCAGATGAGGAGCCAGAGTTTATTCTTTCAATACAGTTAACTCCCTGACACTATAAAGAGATGTACTATTTTAAAGGAGCACAACCAGCAAAAGCTCACATTTAATTTATTGCGGATTTAAAATGAAAACATATATAAGATGTATGCACACATTCATAGGCTGTCAAAGTATTTCCCTCTATCATCAGAGATCAAGGCTGAATTCTGCTATAATCTATCAGTCCAATGTCACCCTAAGCCTGCTAGACTGGCTAAAATAGAAGTTGCAGAAGCCAAGGAGGTTGGCGCATTTCCTTAGAATTAGAACAAAACAAAAAAATAAAATAATCACTTGCCAGGCAGTCTTTGATGTATAGATAAAAATTGAGTATTATCTGGCAATTAAGTATTTTAAGCAGAATTTAGCCCTTTAAGGACACAAGCCGTGAATGAATTTATTGATGTGTGTTCAACCCTAATTAACATCCTCTATAAACATAGGTCTGCACACATCCAATCTATCTTCTCAATACCCATAAGATGCTCTTGAAGGCAAATGTTGATCAAGATCGTCACCAGAGTGGAATGTAATGTAATCATGTATGTGCCTTGCCTCGATCAGGACTGTCCAGATGAAACCGCTTGACCACAAGCATCTAGGATAGAGTAATATGAAACAAAGCCGTATCTGGAATACACTGCTAGGCGATTTCCTTCATAGCTATTCATAGCTCTAATCTCAAGCTATGTGTGCAGTCTGCTATGCAGAACAGACACGCTCAACTGAGCTCTAGACAGTACTGGCCATCACATTAAATGGTCCTCCAAAATCAAACTTCGCACAAGAGCAATTAGGCGCTTGATGATTAGATCAGTTAGAAACGTAACATTCTCAACTGGCCAAATAATTCCATTACCAAGTCCTTCTTGAAATATAGAAGCATTCAGCCCTTATTATAAAATCTCTTGCTTTTTGACAAGACATTTATATTAAATAATAAATAAAAGCAGGCCAACACTGAGATCAAATCTGCAAAGTACAAGATTTGCTTTCATAAGAGATGTCTGATGCCTCCAACATACTTATCTTTAAACATAACAGATCTCGTGAAACTCTAGCTCGGCTGGAAACGGATTTCAAAAGGCATTGCTTTCCGGTTTTCAGTAGAAACGTGTGCCGCTCAGGGAGCACCAAGCTCCAAATGCACTTCAACGTAGCCTTCTGGAGGTGCATACATTTTCTATATCAGAAATGTATTGTCAAGGACGATCACAAAGCATCAACGTATCAATTTTCAAAACTGCTACTGAATAAACTGGTTTCAGACTCCTAGGAAATGATGTCCCCTTGGAGAAACAAATTAGAATTTTTAGTATATACAATGAATATTTCATTTATAGAAATGTATATATTTACTGGTGCTACTTATTTATCTGCACTACTTAGGACGGTCTACACCATGTCTGCTGGTTCTAATACCCACACTGACCAAAGACCTTCTGATGCACCTACAGATATCTCTCTCACAAACTAAAACAATGATATTGCGCTCAAAGGTCAAAAGCAAAAGAAAGAAAAAAGGAATTAGTCACTATTAACTCGCACCATCCACTGGTCTGCCACGCAATGCACGGACCTTGCTTTGTGCACTACTATACTATATGGATATAAGTATTGGGACATACCTCTTATTTATTGAAATCAGGGTATGGCCTAGACCTAGTGAAGAAAAATCTTAATGTTTCAGCGTACCAAGACATTTTGGACACTGCTATGCTTCAGACTTTTTGGGGACAGTTTAGGGAAATCCCTTTTCTATTCCAGTATAACTGTGCTCCAGCGCACAAAGCAAGGCCCATAAAGACATGGTTGGATGAGTTTGGTGTAAAAGAACTAGACTGGCCAGCACAGAGTCCGGATCTCAACCCCATTGAACAACTAAGGATTAACTGGCAGGGAGATTGTGAGCCAGGCCTTCTTGCCCCTACATCAGTGCCTGACCTAACAAATCCTCTACTGGGTGAATGTGCAAAAATTCCCACAGAAACTCTCCAAAATCCTAACCAGAAGAGTGGAAGCTGTGATAGCTGCAAAGGAGGGAACGACTACATATTACCGTATTTGCCCGATTATAAGACGAGGTTTTTTTCAGAGCAAATGCTCTGAAAAATACCCCTCGTCTTGTAATCGGGGTCGTCTTCTAATCAGACCTCAAATAGAGGTCTGATTAGGAGACTAAGATCCAGATCCCCCGCACCGCTGCAGGGGACCTGGATCCTCCTGTCTCCCCCCATTTAAACCCCCCCGCCACACACACTTACCGGTGCTTCCTGCCGGGTAGCGGGTTGACGTCTACGCGATGCGCGTAGACAACGTCCGCTGCAGCCGGAAGGAGGTGTGGCTAGCAGCGGGGGTTGTCTGCGTCCGTCGCGTAGACATTCCTCGACTGTCAGAGATCAGAGTTCCCTGCACCGGTGCTGATCTCTGACAGCCGGGGAATGTATGCGGGACGGACGCATACAAACCCCCGCTGCCAACTCCACCTCCTTCCGGCTGCAGGGGAAGGAGACGGCAACCCGCTTCCCCGGCTGGAAGCACCGGTAAGAGAGGGGGGTGAGAGGAGTGATAGGGGAGAGTGGGGAGGGGAGAGAGTGTGTGTGTGTGTTGTGTGTGTGTATGGGGGCATAGGGCATTTCTGGAATGCCTTATACCCCTATATGCCACTCTGGCATTTAGGGGGTTAAAGGCATATTATGGGGCAGAGTGGCATATAGGGAGGTATAAGGCATTTCAGGAGGCAGAGTGGCGTTAAAGGGGCATTTAATAGAGCACTCTGCCTCCTATATATCTCCCTATATGCCACTCTGCCCCATAATATGCCTTTTAACCCCCTAAATGCCAGAGTGGCATATAGGGGTATAAGGCATTTCTGGAGGCAGAGTGCTCTATGAAATGCCTTTTAACCTCCTTAATGCCACTCTGCCTCTGGAATGCCTTACACCTCCCTATATGCCACTCTGCTCCATAATATGCCTTTTAACCCCCTAAATGCCAGAATGGTATATAGGGGTATAAGGCATTTCTGGAGGCAGAGTGGCACATAGGGGGTCAAAAGGCATACCATGGGCACAGTGGCATATAGAGGGTTAAAAGGCATATCATGGGCCACAGTGCCATATTGGAGTGGCAAGCCTGGGGGCAGATGTGCGTAACTGGGGGACAGGTTGGAAAATACAAGGAAATAAAAACAAAAAAAATATTTTTCTCAATCATAGCTTTTATTAAAAAAAATAGTTTACATGAATTAACATTTACTGGTAAAACTTTTTTCCTTTGGGTCGTCTTATATTCAGGCTTTTTCTTTTTTTCCTAAGTTAATATTCAGATTTTGGGGGGTCGTCTTATAATCAGGGTCGTCTTATAATCGAGCAAATACGGTATATTTCTAAATATGTATTATGAAGTGCAAAACAAATATAATCATTTCTGTGATATAGTTTAATTATTTTTCTTTGATATGAGCAAACTATAAGATTTTATTCATTCTTTTACAATACCCATGAACATAAAGGGGCACTCCAGCTATCATGTGCACTTTAAAGTCCCCCTTGCTCGCTGAGGATAATGTGCCTGCCACAAAGCAGAAATGGTTCAGGTATGGTTTGAGGAACACATTGTGAGACCTTGTGCACATATCCTGAAAGCACTCCTGTTAATTACAATAGGAGTGCTTCCTTTCAACTGATTGGCTGTTTATCCAATCCAATCAGTTAGATAAAATGTCAGACCATGGATGGGATGGGAAGATGCAGCTCTGTAGTTTCTCCTTATGGTAGGTAAATATTTTCTTTTACATTTTGAACAATGTATACCAAAGTACTTGCAAAGTGCTTCCATATGCATTGATTGATCAGAGGACACTAGAGACTGGAGTGTGCCTTTTGTGTATGTATTTGTACAGGTTTAGACTTAAAGTGGTTACTTTTCAGACAAGCATTTAAATGTAACACTTTTTACAAATCCATCCCCAACCTTATGTAAAACTACTGCTGAAATTCAGCAGTCAGAAAGCTGTTAAAGAAAAAAAGGAGATTTTATATAATATGCATTTAAAAAAAAGCCTATGTTATATTTGGTATTCCAAAACACATTTTAGGCAGGTTTGTGAAAGAAACAGTCTAGTCTCCAGATTGATCTATCGAAATCATGCAGCATTGCTATGCTAACTTACTGCACCACCAAAACAATATATCAACTATTACTAGAAACCTATTTTACGAAACCAACTTTATGTTTATACCACATGAGCAATTATCACCCAGTGCATTATTACTCGATCCCATTATAAGTAAGCTATCTCTGCTCTATTGTTAAGTGACAACTCATGTTTAGTGGAGACCTTTTAGTTTTTGGCAGCATTGGTAAGGATTAGTGAGTAGGATGTACACTGTACAGGAATGTAATTAATATGATAGTTTTTGCAAGATTTCCTTACATAAAAAACATTCTTTTCAACCAAATTTCTCCAAGTAAATTAATATTATAGAAGCTATAGTCAATTAATGTATTTAGTTATGCTAAAGGTGTAAAAGCTGACAGTTCTTCTTTAAAGGCCTTTACTAGCCACTGATTTCCATCTTATGCGGAGGAACATGCAGAATTGCATGGTTTGTCATTGTCTCAAAACATATTTAAGTGTCATTGTGATATATAATTAGGAAAAGTTGTTATTGTATGTTCAATCAACCTACCCTAAAGAATGGGTCTTCTATCAACAGAAGATTAATTGCTTTCATAAAGATTGATAATCACACTTATATAGACATGGTTGGCTTGAGAACTTCTTATGTTTTTTTAAACAAGCTGTCAAATAGTAAAGACGTGAAGAATTCTTAATAATACTTACAGGACTGTTTTGTTATATAACATTAACCTATTTTTTTCATAAAATAGTCTTAACCCTTCAAGACATCTAAAATATTTTAATAGAATTTAATTATGTACTGACGTTTGATGAATACTTATGATTGCTAAATCAAATAAAAAGAAGTTTCTTTAGTTTTTCTTATAATTTATTTACTTTAACAAGGCAATCCACTATTAGTTGTCATCAATAGTAAAAATGAACTAGTTAAATTTGACATTTTATGCGTTTTAAAGCTGAACAATATTCCATATGGTACTAGATTTCACTTGAGTCCTTTTACCATCTTGCTTTCTTCTTAAACTGGTGTTGTCAAAATATGTATGTTTGGATTGCTTTGAACACCGCATTTGCTGATCATTCATTCATACAGTCACCAACTGCCAGATCCATGCTAAATCTCCCAAATGGAATACAGCATATTTTTTGACAGAGAAAAAAGTGAGATAAACCTTGTCCGACAGCCGTAAATTTGAACAGACTTATCCGTCTAGTAAGATAGGAATGATTAAAATACGCACACACAAAAATCTTCTTCTGAAATCCTACTTCCCATATCTCAGCAACAAGTTAAGATGAGATTGTAAGTTATTATTCTGCAATCACTGACAGCTCAGATTTTGTGATATAATATAGGATCATGGACAGCTGTTAAAATATAAAGAAAAAAAGCCCAAAACTATAAGTCTCTTTGGTTTAAATATATATCACATTTACCTTACTACCTCTAGAGGGAATTCTTAAATGGCACAAATTAATCAATGTTTCTTTCTATGAGCAGGTACTTTTAATGAGTGAATGTAGTTATTAGATAGCAGGTTTGTTCTTTGTTTTCAGACAACAAATTATCTTTCCTGTCATTTTGGTTCAAATTAAATTCAGAGATCTTTTTGAATTCAGAAACAAAAATTGTTGTCCTTCACCTTCATTTACTTTCTCATGCTCTCTCACACTCTAACGCTCCTCACACTCTCATTCATGTTCTCTCACACTCTCATTCACTCACACTCTCTCTCAATGTCAACACTTCCGTGTCCCTGTCTCCTTACCCCGTAGCTCTGCTTATCCCTTTTTTCTTCTATCTCCTTTCTTTATTTGTTTATCTATTTGCCATGTCTCTTTATTCCACTACTCCATGAACCAGGCCTCTTGGGGCACTTCCACAAAAGGGTGCAGCCTCCAGGCAGCTCTCCGACAGCCGTGGACGTCTATGCGATGCGCTGAGACAGCCTCCCCTGCCAGCACTTCCCACAGGGGGAGTGCCGGCAAGGGAGATTGTTAAAGCACATCGAGCAGACGTGCCGGCAGCGGAGGTTGTTTACGCTCGCATCGCCGCAGCCGTTGAACGTCTATGCGAAGTGCTGGCACCGGAAGTTGTCTACCCGTATCGCACAGATGTCCCCAGCCGGTAAGTCTGCATTGGAAAGTCTAGGGGGGGGGCAGAGTGGCAGCATATCTGGGGTTGGCAGAGTGGCAGCATATATGGGGTGGGCAGAGTGGCAGAATATCTGGGGGAGCAGAGAGGTATATCTGGGGGTAAAAGGGCATCTATAAGTAAGGTGCATTAAAATGGCTATTGGTTTTCTGTTTCTATGTAACATATGTTGACTAACTGCATAATAGATATCAAAAATGTTTGTTCCAGGGAGCTGTACAATCAATGGACGTTTTTGCTGATATGGCTGAGTCCTCATTGCAGCTCCCTCATACCCCCCTCATGAGTGTCCCATGGTGGCTCTTTTGGTAAGGTGAGTGGATGGCTATGTGGTACACCTCTCCACTTCACTCTCTGGCCCTGCCCCTTCAGAGTACACCAAAAGATTTGTATTTATTTTTCAAATTTCTATATGTACTACATCCCAGTACAGTTAAAATTATATTTTTTTTTCTACATGTTAGACTTTTGCAACATACACACTATTTAAAATGGCAACAAATCTACACAAAAGATAACTTTAACCATGTGAATGTGGTTGAGTATGTAAGATTAATTGTGCTATATATCAGAAGCTGAATGAGAGTGATTACAATTTAACATAAAATAACTTTCAAAGTACTGATTTTCAGCATGGAACAGTAGGTATACATTTGCAGTTTCTGAATGAGACACAGTTTATAATGTAAATGTAGAGACTGAGAGTAATAGACACAGCTATGAAAGATCAGACATAGAGATTTATGATTATATTCTACATTATACACTGCGAATCCATCAGAAGGATAATATATGGCAAAATCAAAATTGCCTTCCGTAAGGATTTTACCTGATCCCCACCAGCCTTTTACTTTCAGAACACCAAAAATATGCCTATTAATCATCTGTGCCAAGGATCTTTCTTACAGACACATTTTACAAATGTGAGAATGCCAATATTATGCACTAATATCTCTGAGATCGCCAAGATTAACCAGAAATACAGGTCTGTATCTTATTAACAAAGTACCTGCCCGCCACGTCATAATTCACCTAGAACGCTATGTCATCACAGGCAATGGTGCGGTTCATAACTGTACTTATTGTAAATTTTCTAAATGTCCTTTCAGCCTTTTAAATTATCTATAATCTAATAATCTTGATATATTGCATTCACACACAATGCCAAGTGCTATATAAATCAAATGTGACATATCACTAGTGGCTTCATTGATACAAAATTTATCACCCCTTTTGACAGATGACCTCGCCACCAAGAGTTCTCCAGTCCACTGCCTGTGATAGCAGAGGTCACCCCTAATGCAACAAAATAAATGTAATATAGAAAATATGTCTAAAATAACATGTTATAATCTCACTAAACTGTATAAAGGCAACCGTGACTGTATATATTGGCTGAACTTTAAATTGGGCATAGAAATCCATGCATTTGAAATAATACTTACGCATAAATTATGTTTGAAACGGCATAGCATCACTATCATTTGAAACATCTCTTTCAACAGACAATTCCTTTTATTAATTAGTCCTACTTTTGTAAGTCTCTGATCCAGTGGAGGTTTTTATTCTGCACTTTGCCAACTAGAGGGGGGTCTGTATTCTCTGTCTTAAAAAGCATGGTCCAAGGTACTTCATCCTGCTGGGAATTCATATACTGTTCATGTACACTTTCAAATAATCACAGCAGGGAGCATGAATAAGTCCATGGATCAGACTCTCGTACAATTGAAATAAATATTGAAATGACTGAGCATCTAAATGTTCACAGTCTAAGCAGCATTTTACGGAATTTACTATAATTGAAATTCACGTAATCGACTTCATTTAGGCTAAATAAATATACTTGAAGGAAAAAATGTCATGACCTTATTGTAGGATTGATATAGTAGCAAAGTTTCAAGACTATTGATGAATTAATGATGGGAAATAAATAGTACAGTTACTTTCTTTACTTATTTGCTCCTCCTCCGGTACAGCTTAGAGCAGGATTGCAACTGACTTTGTGTTAAAAATTGCCTGTAGATGTTTCATGGATACACCTTGCATTAAACTCACTGGGGGCCAAGATTACAAAGTAACTCATCATGTTTAGCCCTGAGTGTAGACATACTGGAACTGAATTATAGTCTGTGAGCTAGGTTTAATTGTCTAGGAGAGTGATCATTAGATTTATCATTAGCAAATCAACTTCATCAATGTGATGAGTACCAGGAGCTTGTACCAGAACCTTTTGGGGGCCATCGGCTTTGATCCAGGTTGAACACTCCCACTTTCTTTGCTTTCTGGAGCTGGAGGAGCTACAATTCTCTTTTTCAAAGAATCCCTTTTTATAACCAGGTGAAACTTATATAAAGGGGAAAACAGATGTGAGACACAATAGAAATGAACAATTACCGTATTGGCTCGATTGTAGGCCGCACCCGATTATAGGCTGCACCCTTAAAGTTTGGTGCTATTTTAAAGAAAAAAATATTTTTAAATAAAAAATTCACACTAGTGGAATGGTAAAACAGTGTTTTATCTAATGAGCAGTAGTACACGTATTTTATCATTTTTGGTATCTATTACACAGTTAGTCAGCATAGGTGATATACAAACAGAAATTTGGAAAACCAATAGCCATTTTAAGATTAAAGATATGCCACTCTGCTCCCCTGATAAAATAACAAGTATTATAACAGTTTAACCCCCCACTCTTGTCAAAGTTGTGATTACGGTAGACAAAGTGACCACTAAATTGAGTTAATTAGACATTCTGCAGGGATGAACACAAGCATCCTGAGTAACCTTTTGTCTGTGAATGTCTGCATCTTGTCAGCCATACCCATCACAGTCAAGTTGCCCTGATTGATCCTGACATGAATTTTCATGGTGTCTTTTCTGGCTGACAAAACTCATAGTGAATAAACTCCTTAGTGCAACTGCTTGGAATTTTATGTTATAAATACATTTGTCTAATTTATATTTCTAAATAAAAACAGATGCATACATTTTAAGATTCTTTTGTTGTTGAATGCTGATAATTCAAAATTGTTTCTTGGGATCAAAGCTGTATGTGCTTAGTTATTAGTATGCTGACGCAGAATACATAAAATGTACAGGACTATAACCATTTGGCTCATCTGGTTTTCCCAAAAGGGTACATTTATTGGATTACTGGAGAATGTGTGCCTATTAACATTATTATTCTATATATTTTCAAATGTAAAAAAGAGATTCTATACAAATAAATGTGGATGAGGCAGCTGCCATTTGGCAAATGTGGAGCCAGAGGCCAGATAGACCCCTGGCTCACCTAGCCAGTTCATGTGTACCTTACTAGACTTAAGGCATTTGAGGGGCAAGCGAAAAGTGTCCTTCACAGGTGAGAAATTTGCTATATTTGGTATCAAATTAAATAGCTGCCTTTTAATATGGGTGAATTATTTTCTAGCAAAGAAGAATATACAGGCATTTCATTGGTTATAAGAACAGGACTAGTTATAGCTTGGTTATCCAGTGAGAAATCAGATTTTGGAGTCTAGGAGGAACTTTTTCCCTTTTTAAGGCACAATTGGAAACCTCTTTAATATGGATTATCGCCTTCCTCTGGATCAACAGCAAGGTTGAACTTGATCGACATTTGTCTTTTTTTAAGTTACTATGTTACTATGCTATGTTACATGACAGCGTCTGATTTACATCTCAATGCTATTGCTAGAAGATTATACGTTGGTAGCTTTGCCTTGTTGTTAAACATTTAGTCAAAGTTGATACCTTTTGTTGGGCCAGCATATAAACATATGTTAGGTTAGATTTCAGGACCTAAGGTGTCTCTTTTTTTAGATGCCCACCATTATTTTGCCTGCACAGTGCCATGAGATTAT
>VKOC01018937.1:0-35869 GCA_009364415.1 Spea multiplicata | reverse complement strand
TAAAACAAGAAGGTGAATAGGGAAATGCCATTGCGATAGAGATGAAAATGTAAATTGTAAGTTTTTTATTACATTATTTTAAATTAAAAAAAATTGCATTTTTTTTTATCCGATTAATCGAAAAAATAATCGGCCAACTAATCGATTATTAAAATAATCATTAGTTGCAGCCCTAAAAAAAACACAAAAAGGTCAATTCACCAAACTGTGAATGCTTGCAAGTTGGCAAAAAAAATAATAAACTTAATCCAACTCATATTAGACCCTGCATAAAACAATCACAAATCACATATACTTACCTGCAGGAGAGTTTAGTGGATGCAAGCTAATGGGAAATGAAAAAAAAGCAAGCAACTCACAAAATCAAATGTAAAAAGTTTGACCTCCCTTCCCAATGCTCAATGGCAGCAGATTGTACTGCTGGCTGCGAGGGAACATAAATATACGTCCTTTACACTAAACATCTTACATTGACTTGAATAGGCCACGTAGGCTTGCTTAGGGTTTATAGACTTGAATGAGGCCTATTCAAGTCAATGGAGGATTCATCTTTCAAATATTGGGTGCCACCAGGAGCATATGGCCCTTAACTCGACTGATCACTCAACTTGTTAGTGGGGAAAAAATCTTCTGATAGTATTTACGGAACAATTTGCCTCCAGCCCTCTGCCACCTTAATCACCATCAATACCCCTAACCTGGGCTTCAGTATACTAATCCACAAATCATATGGATCCATTAATAAGTATAAAACATTTTTTAATGAACTTGTAGTTGTAGTCATTTTAAATTATTTGTATACTTAATAAATGAATAATGTCCTTTTAAACAAAATACTAATTTTTAAGAATTAAAATTATTATTCCTATGTTCATAATTTTTCACGTCTATTTGGTAACGAGAATGTTCCTATGCATGTTCTTAATATTTTAACTGTTAGCATCCAGATCTAATGATCCATTTTATATAAACCTCAAAGCATTAAGCAAACCTTCCTGTGCATTTTTGAACATTATTCTTAATCTGGGTCAAGTACTACTCTAAAACTTGCTAGTTAAATGCTATAGGACTAATTTTGCTATAGAGAATTTGACTATTATATTCTAATGTTAAAAGGAAAAGTGAGAACAAGTTGTTCATTTGTCGAAAAGGACTTTGATCATTAGGCAGGTTTTTATCAAGATCTGTAAATGGAAGATTTTGTCTCATTTCTCTGTGTTGCTTAATAGGAATGTAATTGGTCTTATCTTTACACATAATGCACTTTATAAAGACCACAGTAGTTCTTTAATTGTTCATTCTGGTCTTAATAGGCTTGCTCATAAGCATTTTCAATTTTATTTTTACCTGCAATGGTACATAAAAATTGTATTTTCCATGACCTCAACATTTTTTATAGAAAATCTAGTAAATTGTTGCTTTCTATTTAAACCAAGTACCCACCAGCCTAGAATACCATCCTAGTATTTAAAGATATTGTTATTTAAAATAATAATACATTGTGAGAAAACATATAACGTTTTGTATGAGATTTTCCCAAATATTCCAGTTTGCTTTTCATAATAACAAATTAAGTTTTCTAATTCTATTTAGAGATCTAAAGAGGCAATACGTATGTATATAAGAAACTCCCTTCATGCTTCTATGACGGGTCATCTGAAATTCCAGTTTACAAAGGATGATTATTCTTTCCCATTATGTTATTCCTTCACTTTTTTTGCACAAGGAGTCCAATGGAAAAATAGTGGTGTATATAGTACTGTTGGTACAGAAGAAAAGTAAGGTCTTATTTATTGACCCAATAAACATCCTTTATCTGAAGACCTGTAAGTTGCCATATGATCATACCTGAGAACTTCTTTACTCCGGCTACCCGAAGTCTTCCCTTGCAGGACGTGGCAAGGACTGTCCACTGACATCGGTGGGTGGTCCAGCTGATGTCAATCGGCGGTCCCGCTGACTTCGGTGAGTGGTTCCATTTAAAGAGGAAATGGGGGGGCAGCGGGACGTGTCAAGACCCTGCTCACGCAACCCGGAGGATTCCCAGGTATGCATATGATACTTTGGGCTACTATCCCTGCTTCATGGTCTATATATGCTAATGAAGTTATGTTTAGATGAAGAAGTCCTTTCCTCTACTGACTTGTATGGGCCCCGCTAGAGCACTCTAAGGCGTTATGATAACTAGTTAGTGTGTTTGTCAAGGAGAGCTGGAACATATTATATTATGTGTGAACCTAGAATTAATTTAAAACAAAAAGAAATAAAATAAAATTAAAAGTTGGTCCTAAGGATATTAGCAATACAGTTTTTTATGGAAGTTCCCCTTTAAGTGACTTTCCTGCTTTGATGAACGTTGATCATTCAACAAATCCCCGTTCCTCCCAGGCAAAATTGCTCAGAGTGGTTGCCAACAAACACGAAGACGAACACAAAGACTTTGCAGGCACCCCAGTCTATTATTTACATAATTATGAAGACTCTGGAAGACCTGTCTCTAAAAAGCGAACCCAGAATTAAGAGTTTTCACCCACTCTCCAACGAAAGATCAGACACATCTTTTTAACAAGACTTAATGTATGTAGTTTATAGTGTATAAACATACCAGTACTTTGCAAAAGTATTTACCTCCCCATTTCTCCTATTTTGTTGCATTACAACGTGGAATTAAAATGGATTTGTTTGGGGGTTGTATCATTTGATTCACACAACATAAAACAAAAAACAAAAAGGAAGAAAACTTGAGCGTGCATAACTATTCACCCTCCCACCCAAAATCAATACTTCGTACAGCAACCTTTTGCTGCAATTACAGCTGCAAGTTTGTTGGGGTACATTTTTATAAGCATGGCACATCCAGCCACTGGGATTTTTGCCCATTCTTCAAGGCAAAAATGCTCCAAGTTGGGTGGGTCACGCTGGTATACAGCAATCATTAAGTCATACCACATATTCTCAATTGAATTGAGGTCTGGGCTTTGACTAGACCATTCCAAGACATTTAAATGTTCCCCATTAAACAATTGGAGTGTTGTTTTAGCAGTATGCTTAAGTCCTGCTGAAAGGTGAACTTCCGTCCCAGTCTCAAATCTCTGTAACAGCTTTCCCTCAAGAATTTCCCTGTATTTAGCACCACCATTCCTTCAATTATTTTCCAGTCCCTGGTGTTCTCGGGGGCATGAGAGGTGTTGGCAGACATAGCTTTTTCCCTTGATAGCAAAAAAGCTAAATCTGACCTGACCAGAGTATCTTCTTCCATATGTTTGGTGAGTCTCCCACATACCTTTTGGTGAACAACAAATGTGTTTGCTCATTTTTTTTCTTCCGTGAAGCCTAGCAGCTCTGTGGCATTTAAATTGCTCCTATATACAAAGACTCTAATCTTACCTTATAGCTTGTACTTAGAAAGTTTTACTGATCTACCTGTATGGCTGGTGTCAGCCATGCAATGATGGTTTTCACCAGGGGAGCACTGGCAACTTCTGACCCAGCGGGGAGATAAAGCCAAGTGGCCCCATCAACCCCTTGTCACCCCCTGGTAACAAACATACCCACTGAGACTCACACTTATGCATAATCACTAATACACATTTATACAGACATATACTCATGCTAGCACATACTCCCTCGTGCACACACTTACATGCATTCATGCTCACACACATGCATATTCATGCTGAAACACATTAACATGCTGCCCAGTCATTTTTTGTAATACATAAAAAAATAGATGGCTTCAAATTTACTGCATCCCTTGTTTCATGGACAAACTCCTATTGTAATATTAATATTTTTCAAAGACTTTCTAAGAACGAAAAATAAAACTACTGGTCTCATCATTTGGAGCATTTAACATATTGCTACATGCTACTTAAAGACCTTTTCCATCAAAGCCTTAAACCTTTTTTACAGTATCAGTAGAAAAGTCAGCAATGTTGAATTATAGCTGTCTGCTCTTTACAGGACAGAAAGTGTTTGCGCTACAGCTACCCTAATAATCAATTCTCTCTACAGAATTTGACAGATTCATTTACTTTAATTCAACTCACTTTAATCCCTATTTCTTGGAAAGCCTTTGTTGATCTCTTGCTTTAGAGTAGCCAATTTTTCTTCACTGAATCGGAGGAATGCTTGATTTATTTATAAGAATTGTGCATATTTTATTTTAAATGTGCAAGTTATGTTTCTGTAAATGCTTTTAGTACAGCCAACGGGGAATGCATGGAGTATACAAACTTGCTAGGCAAATGTTTATTTTTTCCCTTCAGTTTTATTTTGTTACTCATTGGAATGCCCACTTTCTATGGGGCAAAAATGAAGATCGTTAGCTGGGGCATAACTAAAAAACCACAGGGCCCCTGTGCGAAAATTTCCCCGTGCCCCTTGACTTCACCAAACAACATATTCTACAGAACTACATTTGCCCCAAATAGCTTATTAAGGCCACGCTTGTCCCAAACAGCTTGTCTGTGCCATCTTTGTCCCAACTTGCTTGTGCCATCTTTTCCCCAAACAGCTTGCCTCTGCCATCTTTGTCCCCAAGCTGCTTGTCCTTGCCATCTCTGTCCCCAACCAGCTTGTCAGTACCCCCAAACAACTTGTCTGTGCCACCTTTGTCTCCACACAGCTTGTCAGTGCCCTCAAACTAAGGATATAGAACACGGCCACACACTCATCCCCAGCAAAAAGTCTAACCTCCAAGGAAAAGGGTATCAGAGGACCGATGGAGAGAAGGGTTTGAGTCCCCAAAGATGTACTTTTGATATAACATACCAAAATAACACATGGATTTTTCATTTTCATAGTGAAGTATAAAGGCTGTGACATTGCATTTTATGTGTGAATTTTATCTTTTTTTCTAGGCAAACATGGTGTCAAATATTGTGCACTGACAAGCCAAAAACATTTCTTTGCTCCATTGCCTTTTTTAAAGGGGTGATTAGCATATGAAATGAAGATCAAAAAAGAAATGTAGCATCTGAGATAATTTGAATAATTACATGGTTGAAAGACGATTTTTATTTCCAAATGCCTATGAAGTCATGTTGGGAGCAGGAAGAATTTCTTATTAAGTTGTCAAAAATCTACCAGCAACTATCTAAGACACAGTGATGGGTTTACTTTTTTCAATATATCATCAGTCTTTTACATGATTTCAATATTATTTCCGTTTGCTTTTTTTATTCTTTCATTGCTACATTGGTATCAATACAAAATAATAATTTAATATGCAACAACTTACATATATGTGCAGGAAGAAAGACTTTAGATAAAACGTGCCTTGTACAAATATACAAATGAGTAATATAACAACCTTTGCATTAATATTAAACTAAATGTAATGTCCAAATTGTCGCTTACATAAAAACAATAGTTACATTTGTCTGTTTTTGGTACGGATAACTTCAGAAATTAGAAAAATACATAAACAAAACTTTCTTCTTTCACTTGATAATTATGTTTATTAATATTTTTGATATACATTGTGATTTATTTTACCTTGCATGAATCCAAGCTAAAATCATTAAAACAATGTTATTTACATTTTTATGTAGTGCCTGCATGCCATCCATAAAAACACATTTGTTTAATGTAGTCTTAAGCAACATATATCAGATCTACGACTAAAACTACTAATATGAAAATGATTGCAAACTGCAAAGTCAACCAGATTCATTAAACTTTATGCTTAACATGACATTAAGCTAATGTAATGTTAGTGCTAAAGCTATTTTCATTAGTGAACAGATGTTCACATTGTGTTAAAACAATAGCTTGATGAATAAGAAATGTTACAGAAAACTTGTTGCAAATGTTATGCTTATTAGCTAAGCAACATATTCACTAGTGACATTACTTTTATATTAATATAGTTTTTTTTTCTTTCTAACTATAACAAGTGTTATAATCACAGTCTCATTCACTCTCACGTCTTCCTTCCTTCCTTCCCTGCTGACCACTTCCTTGTCCCTGTCTGCTTGCACTGTCGTTCTGATTCTTCTCGTCTCTACTTGTTCTTCTGTCTTCTTTCTTCATCCGCTTCTCCGTGAACTAGGGCACCAGGACACCTCTGCAAAGGGGTGGAGGCTCTGGCACACCTCCAAGATTGGAGGAACAGGGCAGACGCTGTCCCTCTGACTCCACCCAAATCCATCTTTATTATTATTTGCTCAGTAAATATCAGTTGAACGTGGGACCGTCTGTTTTAAGAGGTATGTGAGCGCTGTTCTGAAATGACAAATGATGGCTGTTCAAAAAGGATTCAGGTTCTGATCCAATGGTAATGCAATATATTCTGGAGAAGTCAGGCTCTCTATTCTGGAGAAGTCAGGCTCCCTAAAATGTTTTTGCCTCAAGAGAGGGGACCACACCTTGGAAAGCATTTGGGTTCCAGCAGCATACAGTGAGCTCTAGGTGAACATTGAGCATGGACATGAAGTGAAGTTGGGTTTAAACCACGACTGAGAGAGGCACTGACTCCCTGATGCCTATACAGTTGTATGAAAGGGTATTTACCCCTTTCATGATTTCTTCTAACTTTGCATATTTGTCCCACTTAAATGTTTCAGATCATTAAACTAATTTGAATATCAGACAAACATTGTCCAAATAAACACAACATTCAGTTTTTAAAAGATGATATCATGTATAAAAGGAAAAAACTATCCAACCCTACCTGTCCCTATGTGGATAAAGTAATTGCCTCTAACCAAATTTTATTGATAATTGGGTTCAATTTCACTAGACATAACCAGGCATAATTACTGTCTGTCCTGTTTAATCTAAACATCAACCAAATAGGACCTGTCTTTTAAAGTATACTAAGAAGTCTCCAAAAGCAGCACACAATTGAGTTTATTTATTTATTAACACTGTGAATAAAAGTCAACTATGGATAAATTTGTCCACGGTGCAATCCAAATTGCATCTCCGCACTGTGACACTAACACAAACTGTAAAGAGTCAAGTACCATTAACCCTTCGTAAACTTCACTCCAATGTGTTTAAACAATTAACCAACCACCATCAAAATAAAACAGTAACAAGTTTAACCCCTTAATGACAAAGCCCGTACATGTACGGGCTCAAAATGCATTGTTTTCAATGGGTTTAGGGACCGCCCATTGTCCTTAAGGGGTTAACTGTCAATGAATAACACCAGCTGGCATAGGCATGTAACCGTATCCCCGCTGTGACTGACGGTGTCCCTTGCTGTCAGCCCATGGCACTAATAGGAATCTCAAGGGCCCCCAGCCCAAGGAGTGTCTTGCACTTAAACCCAAAGGCTTGTGCACCACGAGCAAACCATCCCTAAAGGTGAGTAGCACTAGCACCATGCCAGCATAAAACCTCCAAGAAAGAAAAAACACAAAAGGGGAAGGGTGGGAGGGAATATTTTCTTAATAGCACTAGCTTTATTAGCAATAATAAAGAGCTCAGTAGGGAGCCCAATTTATAGCCAAATAAAAAGGGGGGTGTCACCAGGGGCTGCTGACCAACCCCAAGTGACCCCTTAATCAGACATTTACATACGGCTGCCCTCTGTTTATAGCTGACTCATAGGGCAAAAGCTGAAAGTGGGTAGGAGAGGAAGGGCAGCCCCGGCCCCCACAGTCATGGGCACCTGCGTCCATTTCTCTCCCTCCAGGGCTATGCTAACACATTGGAAGTTATTTCAAAAAATTGATCGTAGTTGTTGCCACAACATGATGCTCACAGGGGGCAATTACTTTTTCACGTGGGTGATATAGGTTTTGATTAACTCTTTACCTGCAATAAATGAAAAGATCATTTAAAAGCTATATGTTGTGTTTACTAACATGGTCTTTGTCTTATATTAAAATTAGTTGAATGATCTAAGCAAAAATAGAAGAAATTGGGAAGGGGCAAATACGTTTTCACAGCTTGGTATCTATATATTATATATCTTATATATACCTGTAAATCAAAAAAGAAACCCCAAAACATAATAGATGCTAGGATGTCAAATATTTCCAAATACTTCATAGTAACGTACAGTAATAGTTCATACTAAACTGCAGGAAACAGAAAATAAAACCATATACTACTTACAATACAACATATATTAGACTTGTGCGAATGGACCAAAAATGGTCCATTGCACAAACTTCTGTGCCCCTCTGAGCATGCCCTCTCCCATATATGTATATAATGTATAGCAACCTTATGCCCTTGCCACTGGGATGAGATGGTTAATAAGTCTTAAAACAAAAGTCTCTCTCTTGTGCCCATATCTATACATCTTCTGTTGGAAAACTAACCTCTTACAGAACCAAATTTTTGCCAAAAACATGCTAAATTACCTTTCCTCTCCTGATCTCTCATCACATCTTTTCACTAACTGTCTCTTTGAAAATGCATCCCACTACTACCCACTGCTATCCACATAATACCTGGTGATGCTCACCATTGAATTCCCCAATCTACCCAACAGGCTATTTTTTTCTGCCTTGATGTTACACTTGGCCCTCTTCATCACCCTTTATATCCAGTTACTCACCAAAACACCTCTGTCAGACTAAGGATGTCCAAGGATGTCAGGGACAATATTGTAGACCTACACAAGGCTGGCATGGGCTACAAGCCCATCACCAGGCAGCTTGGTGAGAAGTTGACAACAGTTAGTGTGATTATTTGCAAATGGAAGAAACACAAAATAACTGCAAGATCTCACCTTGTGGAGTTTCAATGATCATGAGAACGGTGAGGAATCAGCCCAGAACAACACGGGAGGAACTTGTCAATTATCTGGGACTTACTAACTAAGAAAACAATTGGTAACATACTATGCTGTGAAGGATTGAAATCCTGAAGTGCCACAAGGCCCCCTGCTAAAGAAAGCACATGTACAGGCCTGTCTGAAGTGTGCCAATAAACATCTGAATGATTCAGAGGAGAACTAGGTAAAAGTGTTGTGGCCTATCAACTCAACTCGCCATGTTTGGAGGAGGAGGAATGCTGCCTATGACCCCAAGAACACCAGTCCCACTGTCAAACATGGAGGTGGAAACATTATGCTTTGGGGGTGTTTTTTCTGCTAAGGGGACAGGACAGCTTCAAGGCATCAAAGGCACAATGGATGGGGCCATGTACCCTGAAATCAGCCAGGGCATAGAAAATGGGTCATGGATGGGCATTCCAGCATGACAATGACCAAAAACACACACCCAAGGCAACAAAGGAGTGGCTCAAGAAGAAGCACATTAAGGTCGTGGAGTGGCCTAGCCAGTCTCCAGACCTTAATCCCATAGAAAATCTGTGGAGGGAGCTGAAGGTTCGAAACCTTAATGACTTGGAGAGGATCTGCAAAGAGGAGTAGGGCAAAATCCCTCCTGAGATGTGTGCAAACCTGATGCCCAGCTACAAGAAACGTATGACCTCTGTGATTGCCAACAAGGGTTTTGCCAACAAAGCAAAGTACAAAGCAAAACTCAAATCAATGCATAACTTATTTAAAAAAAGTTGTTCTGGATTTTTTGGTTGTTATTCTGTCTCCTACTGTTCAAATAAACATACCATTAAAATTATAGACTGATCATGTCTTTGTCAGTGGGCAACCAGAATCATGCTGCATGAAATATTCCAAGGCCTTAATTCATCATGTATTATATATATATATATATATATATATATATATGAAACCTTTAGTAGTGGCTGGTGATGCAAGTAGATAATGAACCCACTCAAGAGGTAAAGTAAAATAACTAAATAAAGGTAATGGTTTGGCTACTGCTTTTCCTTGTTAATTTCCTTGTTATACTTTAGTTGTCAGTCTCTTCCAATTCTGTTTACAACAACATCCATGGCTGAAAACAAAAACCTAAATATGATTTACCAAAAATGTCAATAAAGAAAAGAATGCAAACAACCAAAGCACAATTTAAGCCACTCTCCAATTTTCTTAATAACACTGATGTCAGTAAATTAGTGTAACCGTTAGTGACAGATTTTTTTTCCTGATGGACGTCTCTAGTGAGCATTCTTGTTTCCAGGCAACAAAGATCATACTACCTAATTCATTATCCTTCCACAGCAATCCATCACAAATTCACAGGGGTACTGGGTGCCAGAGATCTAAAAAAAAATAAGCAAGAAATGGATTTGTAGTTTATTTTTTTAAGAGCAAATTTGTGATGAATCTAATTATTTCAATTAACACAAAATGTTTTCAGAGTATAATTATAGCTCACACTATGTGTATTTCAGCAGCATCCCAAAATTGTTATTTATGTGCTTGCCTATGTTCCTTAAAAAAGTGCAAAAGTTAAAACATAAACATTTAACTTAATGAGCTCAAAATAAGTAGACACGTAGAATTTAATGGCATATACCTATAGGAACCTTAATCAGCCCTTGGTCTTGTCTCAGAGACTGAAAAGCTTTACGTCTATCCCATGTTTAAATGTGGAAATATTTGTATTCTTTGTACCTTTGATCTATTTTTTAAACTTAAAAAAAAAAAAAGATTTTTAAGGTTCTTAAATAATTTATTTTTCTCTCTGTGCTGAATGAAGAGACTTCCCAGGCTATAAATTAAGTTCCCTTGTATTCCGGATGATGATAATGATAATTATTAAAACTGTTTGATTTTTATTCGTTTTAAACTAATTGCCTATTATTTCTTAAAATACTTTTTATTTGGAATCCCAATCAAGAAAATGTCAATTCCCTTTTTGCCCTGTGTGCTCTGGCATCATATTCAACATAATTTACTCAACCAACCTCAACCAGACTAGAGGATAAAGTAACTTGGTGGATAACACTAGCTGTGTGACACCGAGCTTGACAGAGAGAAATTTGGCTCAATTGCTGTGTTAGCTTTTTGAGACATTAGGCAAGTTAGTTTATCTACAGCTGCCTAAGGCACCCAATTTATATGTGAATATATATGTGGTGATTCTGAAAGTGAATAAAATATTCCCTTATGTCACGCTGAGCTGGTTGTAAGTGAAACAGGACACTTTCAAGACATGTTATATGCAGTTATACTATTTCTGTTTAAATAACTAGTACTATATACTATCAATAGATTTAGCTTTGTAATACAAGTATGTCAGGCCCACAGGGGGTTGTCTGGAGGTGCAGGTTTGGAATCTGATGAAGGGTTCTAAGCATGTTGGCCGCTGTTCACCGGGTGTTGAATCCCTAGCTTTGAGCACCCATGTGCAGATCCCTTTCTTGTTTTAGAACGGGACATGATGCACAATCAAGGTCAGAACAACTGTTGAGAAGAGAGTGTACAAAAGTGTCCTCCAGAGCCAGGGCAGGTAATCGTAAACTTAGAACAGAGACGCCTGGTGGTACAAAGTTTATGGAAAAGCATTAGTAGCTCCCAGAGTTTCATTTAGAGTTTCATTTGTTCCCAAACAGCTTGCCAGTGCCATATTTGCATCAAACAGCTTCCCAGTGCCATTTGTGTCCTCCAAACAGCATGCCTGTCACATCCTCGAGGTCTTGAAGAGTCTTAAAGATGCTGAGGCTGTACGATGGGGCACTGTCCCATTGGGAGGGGGACTCTGCCAGTTTGGGTGACACAAAAAATGTTCAACTTTTGAGATTAGGGCAGTGGTGTCCAACCTGCGGCCCTCCAGCTGCTGTAGTCCTGCAGCAGCTGGAGGACCGCAGGTTGGAAGCCTCTGGACTAGGGCATAAAGTCTTCTTAGTTTTAGCTTTGAGTTAAGAAAACAAGGCGTGGTTGACTTATTCTCAAAGAATCATTTCAATAAAAATGCTAGGAAATGATTTAATAATCGATATATCATTTCACCAGAAAAAAAAATACTCTTAACAAATATGAAGTAGTGGAGTGTGTATGCAGCCTAGCCATTCAATCAGTTATTTAATGTGTAACATTGCATTGTGCTATCTTAAAGATATATGAAAAAATCTTTTTTACATTGCAAGGTTTGGACTGCTGATATTTGAGTCTAGCAGTGTTCCAATAAACCACCAGCGTCTGCTTGTTAAATCTTTAGTTATTCACACAACAGACAGTACTATAATCCATGTTTTTTTAAAAAAAAGAAATCTAAAAAAAATTGGGAAACTGTATGTTTGTTCGAGACTATTAACTGATGATGGCCAATAGTAGAACAGATGTGTTTGAATTGATCTGGCCCCCAATGGTCTCGGCTTTCCTCTTGAAGTGATTGGCTTGACATCCCTACAGAAAGTAAATGCTCTTTTAATATTATAACCGAAAAATTGCTAAATAGTATTAATGAGGTGACAAGGTGTTAGTAAAGCGTTCTAAAACATGCTGACACTAATGACACTGGCAGTAGTAAATGATAAGGTTGTAAACACATTTCTAATTGTTTGTGCCTTAGATTTGGCCCCAATTCAGCATCATCGATAAACATCTGGTAAGAAAGTTATTCATCCATAATATTTTGCCACAGTTTTTAACACTGTTTTAATTAAACGTTCGGCAGATATGTAGCAGTATGTTTCCAAAACAAAATACCCTTCACAGTACATTCATTTTCTAATTTATAAGTGTTTTTATTGTTAATTTTCTCGATTGATATGTTAAACTGAGAAAACTTTTTTTAATATGCATTCGTAATTAGACACCGCAAGCCCCACTAAAATAAAAGTGTTTAATAATTGTCGGTAGGGAATAAGGAGCAAGGTGAAATGCAACAAAATTAAATTACTATATGGCACTGCTTTTGATAAAAATGCTATAAATAAATATTATTATAAATGTAAATAATTTTGAAGATGAAAGGTACTTATGCATTGCATTATTCAACTTTGTATTATATTTAAAAATATACATTTATATAAACCGCAAAAACATTTAGGGAAATTGACATAGCAAAAAAATATATAATTATTACTATTTTGTTAACTATTCCAAAAAATCATGATGTCTTCTATTACAGAGTTTAAAATGTAGGTGCCTTTCATAATGACACATTTGGCAGATATTACAAATAACTTTAAGATAATCTAAATTTCACTGGAAAAATAATTATATTAATAACCTGAGAATTTGGCCAGTCACTCCTGCACTAGAGTAAATTGTAAGTTCACAACCAGGCCTTGGGTACCTAGGTGTGTTATTGCATTCTGTCATGATATATTGGAGTCACAAAAGTCTGGCTTTCGTTGAACTTCCATGAGTTGTTGACGTCTACAAGGTGCACTCGTTGTTGAGCCACAGTTCTCGAGAGCTGAATAAATAACTGGTTTAGTTAAATTAGCTTTAATAAAATCCTTAATGATTACAATGAAAAGAGAATAAGAATTTGAGTACTCGGCCTAACTAGGCTCTTCGTGAATAGCCATCAAACAGATGTCATCCAATAACACCTTATTAATAAGACCCTATGATACACAACATTCAGTACAGAACAGTGTTGACATCAGCTACGTATATTTTATCTTAGTTTTTTTCTTTAAAACATGTGATGTTACAATGGGAGGAGGAGGCAGGTAACCTTCAATCCTCCGGAAGAGGTTATGCACCACGAATGGCCATTAAGAGATAGAAGCATCTTTATAATGACCAAGACAAAGCATTCGTAGTAGGTGTCTGTCAAAATGAAGCATCAAGCTCATTATTAGCACTCCTGCCAGAACGTGAGCAGTCACTGGTGATCATTAGTGTTTCATGGTGAACAATTAAGTTCAATCGAGTGACATATAGAGCAATATGATATGTGTTATGACTAAATTGTGACATGAAAATGAAAACAAAATAATTTTATATATATATATATATATGTTTATATCATAATGGAGAAAGAATCCCATCTCATCTTTGACATTTATTACCTGAATTCCTCTTAGTTAAAATACAAGACTGTATGGATACACATTCATTAAGTAAAAAAAAAAAAGCATGCGTATTTATTTAGGAATGAAACATAACTTGCTACACGATAAAGAAAGGCCGAAATTCAGATTTAACCATTAACTTTCCTTAGATTAACTGAAAGTGTATGCTACAGTACATTTCCCAAGTCGCGTCCCCCTTGTGCTAGAGACTGTGTTGATTTATAACCTCTGGATGAAGTTTGGACGATGGAATAAAAGTAACATGCTATGTTTGTATTTATGAGTTCACATAAAATTAGGTCACCCATATGCTTTAAATGCTTAGTATACCAACCATAGGATATACCTAGTTATATAACAATTTGTATTGCAGTTGGAGCAGCTGCACCAAGACAAGGTCGCATTTTGTCAATCTCCTATGCCCCCATGAGACATCTTTTGTTTCTGGTTGTCATGCAGAGTATAACTTATTATAGGGCGCTTCCACTTGAAGGTTTTACCTATCCAGATGTCTTTTTCTATTAAAGCCATAGACCTGCCAGTGGCTTTTGAAATATCAGAGGTGCAAAAGAAGTCTTCACGTCGCTTATTCCCCTGCAATATGGAATTCAGAGTTATGAATTAAGACTCATCCCACATCTTACTCGGGGGACTCAATACAAGGTTCAGTGGCACGTGCTAGCCTAGATTGGATAGGCCAGGACTGCAGTTACAAGGTCCGGTAACTAATTACCCTCATTCTATCATTCTATCACAATTTATTCTATGAGGTGCCCACAGACTGATACTTATATGGTATATCATATATTTTTTCCTTGTTACATTTATGACATATACTGTACTGATATGTTTGCATGTTTTTTTTGTATCACCTATTGTGTACAGGTTTGTCGGGTAAAAAATAGGAAAATATAGTTTGATGTCAGATAAGAACCATTTGGCCCATTTAGTCTGCCCATTTTTTCTTCTGTAAAGACCCAGATGATATATTCAGGATAGCTTTATGCCTATCCCATATTCTAGCAATTACCTTCCTTTGTCTGTACTTTGTTAAATCTTTTCAAGTATTTCTTTATTTATATCACACCTCTCCTCTATTCTTTCCTCCAAGCTATATATATTGACATTCCTTAGGCTTGCCTGATAATTTTTACCATGATAAAATTCCCCATGTTAGTAGCCCCCTTATCAACTATCTCCAATATGCTGATATTCATCTAAAGGCATTCACAATACTGTAGGTTAGATTTGGCCAGGCATCTGTAGAGGCAGAACCACCTCTTTCTGCTACTAGTGCGGCTGCATGAAAATTACCTTTAAGTCCTCAGAAAGAAATATCCCCAAGCTACTCACTTCTGTTTTCACCGACAGAACAGTGCACCAATGCTATATTCTGCCTCGAGATTTTTACATCTCAGGTGCATTTTTAATGTTTAGCAATATTAAGCTGTGGCTGCCACATTCTCGACCATACTCCTAATTTGCAAGTACACACCTTACCATTAAGACCTTTGTCAAATTACAAATAAAACAATATTTTAAGATATGGATCCCAATCCTTATCATTGAGATACCCCCAAAAAGGTATTTTTCTTAATATTCCTGTAGTAGATCAATTCTGTTTCTGCTCTTATAGACACTTACATACAGATATTTAACAACCCTTTACATTAGCATGGTTTCTATTAATGTCCCGCTACCTTTTTTGTGAAGTGGTACTGGATTGCCAACTTTCAATCTTCTGGAACAACTCATGCCTGGTGTATGGTTAAATAACTCTGCCAGAGGACGCTCCAAAGACCTTTGGGTATATCCTATTGGGTGTCATGGATTTACTTTGGAGTGTTACATAGTTACATATAGTTACATAGTACATGAGGTTGAAAAAAGACCTAAATCCATCAAGTACAACCCTTCTATCTAACCTTCCTACTCTTGATCCAAAAGAAGGCAAAAAAGCCCTAATTAAGCTACTTCAAATTCTGCCATCAGGGGAAAAATATCATTCTTGACTGCAAAAGGCAATCAGAATTCTTCTTGGATTAAAAGCTCTAAAATATTATTTCTATTTATAGTCCTGTATGTCATGCCTTTCTAAGAAAATATCCAGACCTCTTTTGAAGGCATCTAATGTATTTGATAACACCACCTCCCTAGGCAGTGAATTCCATATGTTTATTGTTCTTACTGTAAAGAATCCCTTCCTTTGTTGAAGGAAAACGTCTGCAAAAACACAAGCTTTAGATGTTTCTCTGTTTTTCCTTTCTAAGTAAGTAAAAACAGGACATAAGTATTTGTATAGGTTAGATTAATATCAATTAATTTAGTGCTGCCTTTATGCCTAAGTGGGCATAAATAAGTTACCTCTGTTTTCATAATTTAGACTGCTAATAGTAAACCTTCTACCTAAATTGGCTTTAGTACAATTTGTAACTGTTGAGTAAATTAAAAAAATATTGCTGATGTGTTAACAAGCGATGTAAAGCTTGCATTTTATGTTGGTTGTGGCAACAAAATCATTGGGAACACATAGTGAACATTGTGAAATGTTTAGTGAATACTTTGTGTAATATCATGATTATTGCTATTTTTATGTGAAAATGAGTGAACACTACTGTAACGGATACTGGACCCCCATTTCTGAACTACCTATATATGTGTGTGTGGGGGGTTTTGTCAAATGTTCTGTTGCGTTAGTTTTTAATATATTTTATTTTAATTTATTTTTGCTACTTAGTCTGAGAAATAAATAAACAACCATAAAAGGTTAACTAAATCCTTTTTCTGTAGTTTGCATAATGGCTAAACAGTGTCATGCAAATTCAAAAATTCAATACTTTTAAGGAGAAAGATTTGCGAACAGAAGCAAGGTAACTCGGGAAAAAAATGTATTGCATGTTGCTGTTACGTAGCAGAGATATAATGTAGTGTGATTCAATATACTGTATTCATATGTACACACAAACACACACATACACTGGTCATTATATGTAATGTGTGCTATGCATATATCACTATAGTGTTGCTCAATACAGGAGCTAAGATGTGTTGATCACTAAACAGTGAATTTGCTCAGCTCGGGGTTACAAGTTGAAGATAAGTGTGCCCCAGGGCCACCCAGTTTCCAGCTTCAAACAGCTTTCCCTTTTTTCAGTGTACCATGGATGCTTCTTTAGTTATGTCTCTAACCATCGCAGCTGGCTTATAATACTGTTATAAGGACTCTTGGAAGAAACATCACACGGCATAAAACTCATTGAAAAGTTGAAATAGCTGTATTACGTTTTGAGCATTTTAACTTTCTCAAGACTCTGCTTCAAACACGAGAGTTGAAATAGCAGACATGTCGGAGTTACACAATGTTATATATGTGTTATTCTAGTGAATTACAGCGAAGTGGTTTAGAGGTGTATAGGTAATAGGGATTATGTATAAAAAAAAGTGTCTCTCAAGCAATGTTATAAATGTGGTGTTATCATCATATCAAGCAACTTATTTCAATCTTGCAGCAGAATCACTTTTTTTCCTACATATATATAATATGATATATTATACGATAAAATATTTTTTTTATTTGCTGCAATCAAGTTCCAAATACATTTTTTTTTATTTTTTTGAGGGCATAATATAAAACCAGCAAACAAACTATTAATTTATTTTTGAATTGTATTTCTGCAAACCAATAGGTATGAGAATGGTCTTACAAAGTCCTGACACATTTTGTAACCCTGTCTGAGAATGACACCCGGTATTTCTTAAAGGGGCTGCCCATCTACATTTTGCATATAACTAAGGGAGTAGCATATGAAGATGTTACTCTCTATGTATCGCCTGCCCCATTTGCCGAATCGCATTCTTGATATGATGACCCTTTGGGATGGCACCTTTACCAAGATGGGAGAAGAGATAACCATCCATCTCTAAATCCACCTCTAAAGAGACAATAAAGAAGGTGGAAATCAATAATTATAGTTGGATAGCATGAGTTGGAATAGTGCTAAGAGTCAATAATCACATTTTATGTGCATCCTGACTTCATTGCTAGCTTAAAACCCATTACATCACAACTTTAGCTAACAGGCAGAGAATTACATGGCTACCCAGAGAAGTAGGTCAAGTTATTGGTCAGGTTGGGCATATGAAGTATTCTATTATGCTATTATGAGTATAGAATGTGGCAACAAAATGTTCTATTTTGCATTCATAGGGGTCAAATATGTGACAAATTTCCTGGCTTTTATACATATTTTGAATAAATATTTGTATCAAATGCATTAGGTGAAATAAAATTTGAACTAGGTCATGCATGTCCGCTAGTATTTATCTTGACAGTAAAGCCCGATCAAATAGGAAAACCCAAGGCCATATGCGCTGGTCAACAACTTTAATTTCAAGAAATCCTTTCAACTATAATTTGTTCAGTCCTTGTGGACCAACTGTCACAAATGATAACTGATGCAGTTCCACTTAATAGAGTTACTTTACACCAGTACTGTTTCTGTAACACAGTATAGCTTTGCGCTGGCACTGCAGCTGGCAGCTAATTGTAAGTAAGCGTAATTATTTGTTACGAGATATTTGCCACCGAAGGATCTCACTTTTATTTGTTGCGGTATTTAAATGGTTGCAAATGTTTCAACAGGAGGTGAACCCTTTCACTATCATTTCGCCGTTTGCTGTTAAATTGTTAAGTAAAAACAAAACGCCAGCCAAGTCATTTGTAGTACACAGCTAGTCAAGAAGAGATTGTTACAAAAGTTCACAACCTCTCACAGAGACGGGAATTCAAATGTCAATACATTCTACAAAGTACCGCAAAGCATGTTCACGGTGATAACAATGGTTGAACACAAAGTTTGCGTGATCTTCAAGTGTCTTGGGTTGATTTTGCTTGTGCTATGGAATAACAATCAAAATGTGTGATTAGAAGAAAGCCAACTATGATTCTATAGCTTTGTTTTTCTGTAATGGTTCCAAAATATTCACCTATAGTCCACAGATGCCACAGCAGTGTAATCTGGGTGTTGATCGTTCCTTTCTAGCAAAAAAATCTCCTGACCGTTTAAATTATTTGGGGTGTTTGGTCTTAATTAAACAATGATAGGTTTGTTGACCTCTTAATTAGCAGCTACATTAGGAAAATAGCGAATAATTGTAGTGTTTAAAAGAGAAATTCCATGTACAGCAATGTATTCAGGCCTAAGTTGACCAGGAGACAAATCACACTTATGGCCAATTAGTCCCTCCAATGTGATGTTGCTTAATGGGTTGGTTAAAATGTTTTTAAGACATGGAATGCAAGTATATGGTAGGACATCCCGGCACCCTGCAGCATGGATACCAGCAGAAGAGTGGACGGCTTTTTGCACTGCCCAATGATGACAGATACTGCATTCAGTCATGCAAGTCAATGGAGCCCATCTTACGAATCACAATGTACTTGGTAAAATAAGTGAAAAATTGCAAAAAGAAAATTAATAAAAAACATGGTAACACGTAAAAATAATTCTCCAGTGATGTCACCATCAGGGGAGCCATTGAGTTCCATCAAAATGTATAATATATATATATATACATACCGGTATATTAAAGCTTTTATTTTTATCAATCCTAAAATTAATGCTGTATCTTCACAAAAATCATGGCATGCTTTTCAAATAAAAGAAAAAGTGCTTTTGTTTAAATGTTTCACCATATTTTATCATTTTTTTTTTATAGTAAATTAGATGATATGATCAAAATAAACGGTATCTAAATAAAGCCCTTCTTGTCCTGAAAAAAATATATAATTTGTGTAGGTACAGGAGCACTGCAAAAAATCCATCGCCATGAAGGGTAGAAAAAATAAAAAGCAGCTCTGTCATTAAGGTTTAAACACTAAAAGATCTACCTGGTACTTTACAGTTCACAACATAATAAAAGGTACAGTCAAATAATATATACAGTAGTGTACAGACGTTTTAACTTGGGTAAAATAGGTATGAATATATAATGAAAGCAGGTCCCTGGCTCATAGATCTTACTATCTAAGTAGTAGAAGGGAATAGATAGACATTCAGTCAGGGGGAGAAAGTAAGTGCTCTTTGAGAATGATATACAGTGCTAAGTAATATAGTTTCACCTTAAAAATGTTTTTTTATTATTATTTAGTTCGAATAAACATCCTTTATGTTGGAATCTGTATGCTGCCATTATAGGCAGTCCCTGCTTAACCACCACACTGAGCGGAGACTTTATGGCAATGCTAATGATGTCCTTATTCCCATAGACTTTAATTAGTTAGACTAATCGAGTCTCACTGGGTAGTTAAGACTGTTTAACACAAACTAGTATGATTGAGCTAGAATACATATACATGACAAATGCACAGCTGTCTGATAAAATTAGGCAAAAAAACTACAATATGTAATGATTGTGGAAAATCACTTCACATACAGTAGATTTGTAGACCAGGCTAGGCTATCCGGAACCTCTCTGCTTCTTAGTAAAGTGGTTCATGAGGGTATGGGGCTAGCCACATGTAGGCCAAGGTTAGTCCCTGAAAGCCATTTTGTGGGTTGGGAGTGTAAGGGAAGTAGGCCTGGAGCAGCCATAGCCAAACATTGCTCATCTGCCAAGAGAAAGATCAAACTGACCCAGGGACTCGAAGAAGCTTGGCTCCCAGTCAAACTGAAGAGTTCCCAGGTATAAAAATGTGATGTAGAGCGTTTACATAAAATATATGAGACCATGTTAATGAGCCAGTTGTGAAGACAGGAAGCATTTCTCCTTTTAACTTTCTCATGAATACACTCTTGCTAGGAGATTTCTTAATGTTAATCATTGCATATAAATACAAATCAGGCCCCAGGAGTAAATGCACTACTAAAAATACCGGCCTACATCCCTCCAAATGCGTTCAGACCCTTGAGTGCTCGAGTGAATTTCCATAATGCTTTATAATTACATAAAATATGTACTCTATTGCCACCCTCGGGTGGATGCTTGACCTGCTCTGTTGCTTTAAGATCAAACCACTTCTCTTTTTTCTAAAGTATCTGAAAATGCTGCAGATTGTGTTTTCTCCTTGTACATGAAATTGTCAATATATTTTCTTAGTTGTGCTATGTAAATTAGTATATTAATTGAACTACATTTTTTAATGACGTAAGGACATCCAATGATGGAAGAAGCATTGACACTGAGTTCTTAATCTAATGTTTATATAAAATATAGTTCACACATTATTGCACATCTCAGAATATTCCCACTGCAGTGGTGAAAATGCATCCTGTTTGTAGGTCAATTTTTACATTTCAGTAATGAACTCGAAACTCTACGAACTGTTTTCAATGGAATTGGTTAAGTTCTTCCAATAAGCAGTTTGGCGTAACATGGATACATTTGCCCTTAGGTGTAGCCTTAAGAAAATCTGTATGATGGCACATAAAATGTTTTCTAAATTTTGTTTTTTGCTTGAATTCACAGATTCCCCTTTTTCACAGTCAACTTGCCATGTTTCATATACGGTATATAAAAATGCTGACAACTAAATCTTCAGAAATTTAAAGTTGAACTTATTTTTGTTAAGATGCCAGTAATATTTGTTAAGATGCTAGTAATAATTAAACTCATTAAGCAGAGATATTTCATAGCTGGGTTAAAATCTCAAAAAAAGAAAAGGATGGAGGTTTTCTGGCCTAAAAATAAAAAATAAAATAAAAAATATCTGAAGTCCATGAAAGAAGTTGGCATTAAATATCAGCAGGAAATTTAGCCCATGTTCTGGTTACACAAACCAGAGGTGTCCACCCTAATTTGCATGTCCACATAACACCAAAATACCACCATCAGTATCCTAATCCAATTCTCCTGAAATAACTTGATTTCCCACTTTGGAAATACCCAACCCTGGTTATTCCATAGGGGGCAAGGTAAATATCATACACTCCATACTTCTCAACTTCTTTGTTAACATATCTTACCCATCAACATGCTTCATGCAGCATCAGTAATTCCTCCAGTACTTTCCTCATGAAGAAGTTTTTTTCATGTTTTGGCAAAATATGAAGTACACCTTATATCATCCATAAATAATGTAAATGATATTTATGATCTTTTTTATTTTCTAAATAAAAGAAAACAATTTAGAAGTTAAGAACGTGTAAGAACCATTCAGTCTTCTAGCCTCTTTTTCCTAATAGAAAGACTCAAAGCTTAATCACTCCTTGGTCTTGGCTTAGATTCAGGATAGCAATACGCCTGTACAATGTACATTTAAATTTCCTTACTGTAATAATCTTTACTACTACTGCGGCAAGGCCGTTCTACTAATTTACCTCCCTCTCAGTAGAGTAGAACTTCCTTGTGAAACCCATTACATCATTTGCAGAATTCCAAGAACCAATCCCACTAGTGTGGTTGTATTTATCAGAAAGTTTGCTGTGAATGATGATTACAATTAAGAATGAAGTGTACAAATTTCAGACATTAAAAGTGAGATGCGATTCTAACGGACTCATTGAGTAATATGTTGCCAGACAGTTTTTAAAGCAGTGATGCCATTGTTAAGTCACATTGCTGACAATGTGAGTGCTAAAGTGCTTTGGAATTACAGGAAATATCTAACATGAGTGAACTGCTGAACTAAAGCCTTCATCACATATGCATTGGGAAGCATCAGCAAAATCATTTAAGCAGTTTAAGTGAGTTTTGAATAAATAACCTGTTGAGGGCATTACCCAGTCAATAATAATGCTTATTCTGAAAAAGAATTACTCACCTCAACAGCCGTAATAGATTAACATAATAATACTGCCCACACCGAATAGATTATATCTATCAATGATTCAAAATACAGAACCTAACTGGCACCTTTCTAGAAACCTGATCGCGTCAGGCAAATGGCCATGCAACCACTTTTATTGAACGCTTTGTAAAAGCACTGGTCCTCAAAATACCATTATGCCCATAGGGTGCCATTGACTTTTATGGGCACATAACTCATCGAATACACACTATTAACACCACTTTTTTTGCACAATACAAGTTCAGAACACTTTCACCCCATCAAAAACTGCCAAGTCTTGATGAGTTTCTAGAGTGCACCAATTTTTATTTTTTTTTACAATTTTTTTCATTTATTTGGTACATAAACATTCAGTTTATTATTCTTATTTATTGACTTATATAGCGCCCATCATATTTCACAGCCCTCTGCAATTGGTAAACATGATATAAGTTACAATGTTGAGCGTGGAATCCAGATTCAAAAGACTAAAATAAAGAGCTTGGAGTCAAGTTTAGTACTTTCTTTTTCATATGATGTACTCATCTTTCTGTTCTGTAGAATTCTATGTCTTTCTGTATCTATGCCTGTGTTTATATGATGTTTTTGTGTGAAAATAGTAGACATCTGAGATATATTATTGGCACACTATACAATAAACAGGCCTGAGGAAAAGGACTTGGAACACATTTCATCCATCCAACACCATAACAACATAGTTATGATTTCATGTCTAGTTTGAAGGCCAGTCAGTGGGCCACAATATGAACTTACAGCACTAAACTATATACCATATTACTTGCATCCAAAATATTGTGCTAGAGTGTCTATGCTAGCATGTGTGTGTATTTGGTGTCAGCATGTATGTGGGGGTAGTTTATGGGTGTTAGTGTGAGTGTGTATCAGCTTATGGTGCTAGTTATATTGCAGTTATTCCAAATATCATGTATAAAATTTGCAACCGTTAGGAATGTCGCAGGTAAATACTATCATGTTGGAATTACATTTTGTCCTCCTAAAAGATACACATCTCCTACTTGACATACAAGAATTAATCTCAAAATCTTTGAATAACATGACTTTCTTGGTATCTTTGTAGGTTGTACATTTTTATTCATACATTGTGGTAGCCAATTTGCTAGAAAATGTATAGATCAATAGGAATTTAACTTTCCACTCATTATCTCTATACTGGTATGATAAAGCAGAAGGCAGTTTGGGTGAGCACTCACACAGTACTCACACAGTACTCAGACAGTTATATTGAAAAATATAGGAGCTTCCATAAAAAGCTAACTTTTTAGATATACATTAGCGGTATACCCTGTCATTTACACCATACATCAGAAGATGTGCTTATCCGAACACATCTCCTGCTTGACAGATAGCTGAGAGGTGGGGAAAGAGACAAATGCATATGGGTATATTCTGCAGAATTCCTCCATGCATTAACAGCTAGTATCACAATACTCTCTGGGGTTTGCCCGGAGAACTCCAGAAGAAGTGCCGCTTCTCCGGTTCTTGAGATCAACACCCAAATCCTTCCGGTCGTGGGAGTGTGGTCCTGACATGCCCCCCTCCGCACCCATTTTCCCTTTAAATGGGGGTGTTTCCTGCAGTGTCCGCGGGAACGCCCAGTGATGGCAGCATGAATGCCCACTGGCATCAGCAGGACTGCTTGCCGTGTCCCTCAAGAGTAGGCTCTGGGTAGCCGGAGCCCACAAGTTCCCAGGTATGGGTAGCACATCATACACATTAAAAACACATATGATGTCATTGTGGTAACACTGAATAAATCACCTCATATTATGGAGGATAAACCAGGCATGGTAAATCCCAGTGTGATACACTTAATATTGTAAATTGTGTATAGCTGTATAGTATTTACACGAGCATCCATATTACAAAGCATCTGAATTCCTATTGCTATATAACTGAGCTTCCTGTTGATGGACGAATCATTCTCCAAAATGTTTTGCCTTGATTACTGTGGAAGTTCCTGTATCTGAGTAGCTCTTAATTTGATTCAGTTGGGCTGCGTTACAAAGAAACAAATGTATCCCCTGCACACCCACTATAAATTATTCTAAATAAATACCCTTGGACATTTTAATCAATTTCTTGTAGCAATACAATTAGGATGGTTTGGAAAAAATGCATATTTATTATGTTTTTTTTTACTATATGTAGATCCTCGAGAGAAAAGGCATTTAAATATCACGCTATATAACATCCCTTTGATAAGCATTAGTCAACATCAACAAAGTACCCTCTAGCTCAGAACGTAATACACGACAGGAGCGAGGATTAATGATGGGTATCAACTTCAATGTAGATTCAAAATCTGTCTTTGTGTAACAGGCTCTTTACCACATTAACACAATGACTTCTCAAACTGTACTAAACATACTATAGATTCTTGAGCTCCAGCGTCATTTCTTCCACATAGACCATGGCTCAAGTGGGCAGTGGCAACCTCTGGTGATGTCACACAGCCCTTGTGTCAGACCGCATATTACAGCCTTTTTACGCAACCACCACAATGATACCACCACAATGACATTTACACCATGACTGTTACGCCTTCTGTGCTGTGACAATAGGTATTAGACCGGACTAGATTGTGTACTTAAAGCATTGTTGCATTTGCCATTGTTAGCCAAATGTTTTGTGACTAGTTTGGACTTCCAGCCCCTCTGGCTGTAGGGTTCCAGCCATCGAATGATTTTGATACTATAATTAGTGTTCTTCTCCAATACTTAGTCACTTGATATGACCCCATATTGTTTAGCAAGCTATTCAATGAATCGGGTCAAGTGTTTGCTTTAAGGTAAATTACAGACAGAATACAGGAGAGGAAAACCATCATAACTGCACACAAAATGGAAACCATTTTTTTAACATAAAAACATTCAACTAAGCCTTAAACATACCTTTTTACAGAAAGTTGTATGAGTATGACAGTATGAGTATGACTCCATTATGCCCTTGTAGAAACATCACATGTAAGTGCAGTAGAAAACATATACAAAATGAGCTGCCAAGAGGTGTCAATGCCAAAATTCTTAAAGGGGAACTTCTACCAAATTTAAAAGCAAGTTTTCGAAAAAAAATTCTCCTTTTTTCTCACTTAAGAAAATAAAATTCTAGTTTTAACATAATATACTCTTTTAGATGTTTATATGTGTTCTAGCTCATGGCTCAATCTACTAGACAATCACATTGACACCGTATCATACTGCCTGTGGTAAACAATAGAATGGTTTGGTCTTAATCACCCAACTGGACACTCTGACTAATGAAAGTCTATGGAAGAACAAACATTGTATTACAATAATGAGAATTCTGGCATGTGAGAATGGGAAGTCACCTAAGTTATCCCATCACTGACGACAATGGAAACTTCTTAATCTGCAGATATAGGAAGTTTTATTGGAACAAATAACAAATTGTTGTATACAACACTATATGGTATGCTCAATTATATTTTTCCTCTAATACCTCTTTATTAGGAAAAGAATACACAGTGTCATTTCTTTGTATTTTTTGTCCTTAAGAGACAGCATCTTTGTAATATAACAAGACCCCACTGAACGCAATAAATCTGAAACTCTTGTGATATTCAATGAAACTTCAAATAACTCTAGTAGGGTTAACTATTTTAACCCTATTCCCAATATTTGGAGAAAGAATCTAAACCTAATGACGGCTGTCTTTGGTACTTGGATCATAAGGAGACTTTTCTATAATGAGGCATTGTTGCACAAAATTTGTAAACGTTTCTTATTGCCACAGAAACCAGTGGAATGGCCCGGTCTTTAGGGACATCCTATTGGTTTTAAAATACACCATAATAACCCTTTCATACAAAGGCACCATGTGTCTAAGTGATTGCTACCTTGTACCTTCTAAAGCCATTGCACATAAGCGTTATATTTTTTAATATGTTTGCAGAAAATTAGTAGACAAGTGAGGTAAGATCAGCGCCTAAAATGTGCATGGCATAATAAGCTATATATAAGGGTAGGATGAAATGGAATAATATATATTAGACGTGTTATGCTGCATTTATTGCAGACATCATGGACCAATTTATTCTATTCAAATTAATATAAATTTGTAATAAAATTATATCTGGATTCAGCTTCAAAATATTTTTTCTTACTTTTACTTGCAGTTCCAACTATGGCCACAAGAGTGTAGGCTAACACACAAACAGGTTTTTAGACAATGTACCCTCATGACTGGATCCTTCCTGTGCCAGCTTTACTTTCTTTTGTTGAGTCATAATTTGTGTTTGGCCAGCCAGTTTGTATGAGTTTTATGAAGTTACATGAAAAGTGTTATTAGGATATTGCAATGAGCTGGACTTGCTATGTAAGTTAAAAATCTAGCGTGTGAATAATTAGAAGCAAAGTTGTGAAAACGCTGTCCAAAGCCATTAGTGGTGTATGATAATACACACCGGTAAATGCATCAATCATCAAATCAATGTATATCAGTGTCTATCAATGTATATCTCTGTATGCATATATTGTATATTTAATCATACATTATTCATATATTATTTTTGCATATGTTATAAAAACATGGAATGTTGTTTAAATGGAATTGTTGGACAAAGCTGAGCAAGCAAAGAGACACAAGAGTACTATATGCCACTTATTGAGAATAAAAAGACCACCACTATGAAATCTCCTTCAAAACAGAACCGCATGATTCCTATCAACAAGCTCCCAGCAGAGAGATCAGGTTCATATAGGTTGTCACCTGGATCGTACTGGTAGTGAATCTATGGCTCATCTTACTGAAGTGCAATTGGAGGTCCTTGGGATGGGTTTGTCCTTCCTTCCCTCTTAACCTTTAAATAAGTTTTGAGCTAAAGTTGATTTACATCTTTTTGGAAGAGGTTTGGTATTTCTAAACATGTTTGGCATGGTGCAAGATAGGGGATAACCTATGTCCCTGTGGGTAGCAGATGTAGTATATATTAATATTTTGGATAATTTATTGATAAGAGAATTCTCTGGATGAAAATAAATCAGATCTGTTGGATCTTATGCCTAAAACCTCCTTCAGCGTTGATGCCCCCTCCATCTAATGCTCCTATACTGGGCTTATTTGTTAGGCTTGTGGAGGAGGAAATTGATCAATAGTACAGCATGTGGGATCCTGACTGTGTCTAAAAGGAAGGCTATTAAGGTTCTGCAAAACATGTCAAAACATGTCAGGGATTTTTATCAAGCACTCTAATAAGTGGGGGAAATGTAGCTGTCCTGGTTGAAAATAATTAGTGAAGTCAAGTGACAGTTAAGTGATCTGGGTAGATACCTTTTGGTTTCCCTGGAATCCAGTGAATGAGGTTCAGGCTAAACATTCTGTTTAATGAAAATGTAATCGTACCTACCTTTCTTATATTCCCCCGAAGCTGCATAAGAACCTTAAAAGACCCCTTGGGAGACCAATTGTCTCTGGGATCGGTGGCCCCCTTAACAGAGTCAGTATGTAGATTATGTACATAGACCTAACTAAGTTGTGGTAGAACCAGGGCACAGACATATTTGGTACTTACTTTTGTCCAGTTGTTATTAACTAATAATTTCTTTGTATTTGACAATGAGTTTGTTCCTTTATATTAGGGGTATGGCCATGGAGGTAGTGTGACCCTCACATATGCATGTCTCCATTTGGAAGCATGAGGTTGCTGTGGCCAGTATGATGATATTTTGGGGGTGCATGTTGCCTTCTGGCTACAGTAAATTGATTATATATTGGACCTTTGGACCAGTACTGCTAAATAATTTGAGTCTTTTATGTGAATTATTTGAATGTGAATTATTTTAACCTTACATTCATACGCACATAAACTGTTCCATGTTTCCTTAGGATAACTTGAGAGAGGTTTTGTGAAGGAGGTTATTCTGGTAAAAGTATATCGGGAGGTTTCCAGAGAGTCAGGTCTGTGGACAAAAATACTTTGCTTTTTTCAGAGAAAGGAACAAGATTGTTTCTCTTCCACCAAAATCAAGATATATCACTGAATTCAATGAACAGTAGTTTGATCTCAAGAAAGCCCTGGGGAGACATTGGCACATGCTGATGGATGATCCGGTATTGCATAAGAATTAAGGGGCCTTCCCCGCTTTTAATATCATGTAGGGTCCCTAATCTAAAGACCACTTTATGTGATCAGGTGATGATGCCAATTGGCTGGTAAACAAATAAAATAAGCATACAAATCCTGCAAAAATGACCATGAACATACAAGGTAAAGGGACACATCATATACATATCACTTGTCACCCTAAAACCATTATTTATGCCCTTCAATGCCTTGGGTATGAAAACCAGATATTTGAAGTGATATACTGAAAAGGGATATTGAACGCTAGGTTGGGGCCAACAGCTTTGGGGCTCCAGAAATTGCAGATTAATCCTAGAAGAGGGAATTCAACCATTAAATTATTGCAACTTTGCTGGATCAATTACCTTTGCAGTTTACCCATTTTGGGGAAGACTGAAAGTGAGTGCAGTGGCTCTTACGTAGTACCCAGGAAACTAAATTTCTAATATTTCTTGTTTGAACCTAAATATAGATCTTGTCCTTACAATCTCTCTTCCATCTATACATCATTTCAGCTAACACCTTGTAGTTGTTTTGATATATATCTTGGTTATTATATTCTGTTCTATGTTATGAAAAAGTTACATGCTACCGGCAATTATTTGACGGGCCTATAAAGGGTGCAGCCACCAGATTTACCATTCATATAGGCGTTAGGTGCCCTTGGGTTCATCAGTAGTGAATACTTTGACAACATGAGGTCCTGATGTGTTTAAACCTTATGCTGATACTAACATGCGTCACTGTATTTCTTTCCTTAGGGAATGTTACCCGATTGGGTTCACATGTACTTGGATGTAGATAGGTCAAATTTAGATAGGTTATTATTTACAGACTTTTTGAAAAACAAATAAACATATTTTAAATAAAACATATATAAAAAAATTGTATATGGCAGTAGCATCCCTAAGTTTTAAGATATATGTCATGACCATTGTGCATTTATTTATTCGGGGTACAATAAATTCTACGCTTCATTTATTGGTTTATGTTCCCTGTTAAATCAATCCTTATGTGAATCACCAGCAACCTGAATATTTAATAAATGACTTCTCGTAATGTATATTGCTTGTTGTCAGATTTCACTTTATTCAGCACATATATTGATACTGTAGGGATATCTGCGTATCCCCATTACAGGCATAAAGCCATACTAAATCTAAGACAAGATCAAGGACTGATTAAGATCTGAGTCTTTACATCAGGAGAAATGGGCAGATCGGATGGGCTGAATGTTTTTTATCTGTCAGCTGCTTTCCAAATGATCGCTATGGAGACTGCACCACATTTACCACATTGCACCAGAAAAGTACTTCCTACACCCCCAATTGCACACTCCGGTTTGCTCGATATCAGACCGATACTGCTAAACCCACCTACGTTTCAATTCACCATGTTTTTGGGTTCATTTATACATCAATAGATTAATTTATTGTTGAAAATTCATTACGAATGCTAATGGAATGCACTTTGCAGCTGTTGCTAGCTACCCTTTGCTGCTAATAAGGCAGAGCCACATTTCGTTCTGACAGAATTTGTTTGATATGCAGTAGACCTAGATTATTTACTGAGAGAGGGAGAGAGAGAGAATTGAAAAGAATGAAGATGAAATGTTCCCACACAGTTCAGGCAGTTGGAACAAAGGAATGATCCCATAGCAACAGGGAAGTACAAATTTGAACTATCAGATGAAGCGATCGACGCTCCCTCTTCCTATGCAACACCTTGGGCTTTCATTGTAGCGAACTGTAACAACAAACCCGCGCTAGACTCGTGCGTTTGGATTCGTGCAAATGTAAAATTTGAATGAAACTTGCCAATTTCGTTATATTGTACAAATGTCCAAAAAACAAGGAGAGACCCCCACGAAACAAACAAAAACAAATTAGATAACTCAGAATTTGCGTTTCATTGCCTTTTCACTCTTAATATCATTCTCTCACACGCTCTCACGCTTCCTCCCAATGTCTCCCTACCTACCTACTCCGCCAGTCGCTTCCATGTTCCTGTCTCCATTCCCACAGTTCCCCGTCTTCTCTTGCTTCTCCTTGTTCTTCTGTGTTCTTTCTTTGCCAGCTTCCCCCCCCGGCATCAGCCCAGTTAGCCAGTTAGCCTCCCAGAAAACTTCCGGAAAAGGCCGGCAGCTCCACGCATATCTTCTCCCCAAATCGTTCTAGCAGTCTTGGTTAACAAAGCTGACACCAGGGAGAAGCAGAGGAATAAAGAAGACGGAAGAACAAGAAGAGGCAAGAGTAGAAGTGGGGTAGAAGTGGAGCTCAAGAAAAGTGGTCAAGGGAAGAGGTAGGGAAAGTATGAGAGAGACTGAATGAGAGAGGGTGAATGTGAGTAATGGTCTGTGAGGATGAATTTCATTTCCATACGGAAAAGGACCTCTAAATATCGTCCAGACCTAATGGGCAAGAAACTAAATAAGCGTCTGAAATGACTGGACCAAAAATAAAATGAGAATTATTTGCACAAGTCTAATCTGGGCTAATTCCATGCAAGTGAAATATCCAGACTGAATGGTAGCGGGTTCACTTGAACCTGTAACTGCGCAGTTAGTCATGCAGCATAGTGACAGCTGTGCTCCATCACTATTGATCAGAAGACAGTATACAGTAGGACAACGCATTGTTTATGCCTGGGCAAAGCTGGTGGGAAACAATGGTATATAAACCATTTTACCACCAAAAGTTATTACCACAGACTCATGAATCATCCTAGGATTGAGTGTCACTCCCTTTGAATGTTGTAAAGTTGTGTTGTTTCCAATTAAATGGAACTGTGTTATTTTAACTACCATGTCACAGTTTTATAGGTAAACAACAAAGGTGGGGTTAATGTAGCCTTCTGTGGAGGTGGACACATTTGGGGTCTCTGGCTGGAATGGTTGGACTACTGCCAGATTTTTAAGGTATGACATCAAGTACCAGAGTGTAAGCTAATACATTGGTGTTGTGGACTTACCCGACCTAGAAGCTGCAGCCCTGTTACTGTAGCAGCCCCACTCCGTGATCTGACATTTCTTGTCACTGATTGGCTGCTTGAGCATCAGAAAAGCCCCCTCGATGGGAGCAATTGCCCCACATGCGTACTGCGGTCTGCAACGACCACTAGCCTCAGTGTTCGACAAGCCAACGCTGGCGCTGACCGGAGGTACAAGCATGTTTGGCCAACATGGGAAACAGAAGAAGGGGCAAACACACATGGAGAATTCTGCAGAATCCCACAACGCTGTCGCAAAAGCAACACCTATGATGCCTTTGATGGCTGCAGCACCCCTTTAACAGTCAATTGTGACGCAGTGGCCATACTCGTTTCCAAGTCAGAGCACAGAGACTTTCCCTGACTCCTTGTAAGGCTTTCCTGCTGTTAATTCTGCCTTCTAAACCCAACGGCTCGAAGCTGTAAGTGTGGATTGGCTACTTCTAAAACATCCATGGGGTGGCAGTAACAGTTATCTTTTTATGACTTGCAGTTGCAGCAAGCTAGAGAATGCATTCAGTCAAATGAGAAGAAGATCTTGTTGAAACACTGGATTCATTTATGCATTGCAGTTTCTCCCCCTTCTTTTTTTTTTCCTTCTATCTTTTTTTCCTCCCTCCATTTCTGCTTCTATCTCCTCTGCTCTCGTTTTTTTTTTTCTAGATGATTGTATGTGTTAATCAAGTTTTCTTTTTATCTTTTTTTTTCTCTCCTTTTTAAAAGGCAAATATTTAATGGGTGTGCATTCACTTGTCATCTTTATTGGAGATTAGCATCGTTCGGAGCCAACAAACGACTGGTTTAATTCTCTCTGTGTCTTTTTGTGGATCGGGAGCCTTAGGACCCAGGAGGCACCGTTTTCAAGCAGCAGGAGTTATTTCACATAGCGGTACAGTGTAAGGAACCCCCCATTGGATCTGGTATTGCAGGATACTTGTGAAATATACCTACATTTCTTCTTTTTTTTTTCCTTTGCTGCATCTTGCATATGGAGATCTTGCATGTGTAGATGATCTTTACTCTGTCAAGCTGCAGGGGCAGTGAAGAATTCCCCAGCAACATTATTTTCTTCTTCTTCTTCTTCTGCTGCTGTCCTGTTGATAACAGACTTCTGTGCATCTCAGTCCTTTCTCCTCCAGTTTTATTCCTCCCCTTACCTTCTTCTTCTTGTGCTTCACACCTGGATTGGATCTCCTCCACTGAGCATAACTGGCTACTTTCAGAGCTGGAGGCATCTCTCATGATGGGATCTTATGTCTAGATGGAATCCCCAGATCTGATGGTGAACTTGGCACTGATGCATGGGGATATTGTTACTCATTTTTAGCCAAAAAATACACCTTTTTTTTTTCTTCACACAAGGATTAATACGTGGATCTGCTGTATATGCATTGTGATGACCAGCGATCACCTTGCTGACTGAGACCAAGATCAGAACAATTTGGAAGATCGTACTGGGTAAGATGATTTTCTGGCTGTAAACAGCCAGTGTCATATAACTACTCTAAACTTAGGCTATTTCAACTAAATATATATGTATATGGAGGGTCTCTGATTGCTACAGATCTGGATCTACAATTGCATGTACATGGTTTTTGTAATGGGGGCACTGGATTTTTTCCTCTCTCTCTCTTCCATACATCATATTGGTGTGGATTATACAGCAGTACTATTCATATTCAGCTTAATGTAACATTTGTGGGTGGCTGATCCTTCTGCCAGAGAAACCAGAGACCAGATCCCTTTTTTAAAAAAAAAAAAAAAAGAGCATACTGTGGTTTATTATACACAGAAACATCTAAGGTCTGTTATTTAATAAAGAAACTCTAATCTTCAGTATTATCTGCTGCATACACCAGTGAAGCTGCAGCAACCTGCTTGAGAGAGGGGAAAAAAACCAAAACACATCTACCTTTACATCTATCCATTTATACTATAGCTATGATTTTGTGTTCTCCCCACTATGAGGTTAAATGCCATTAAGTGTATTGGTATGGATTGGCATGCAATTATTTCTGCAGATTCTGCAGTTGAATCACATAGCTGGAAGAAACACAGCACAGCATAGTGCTTGGCTCACAGTATCAGTTCCAGCATAATCCTATTCTGTTAGATCCACTAGAGCAATGTGGTTTATTAAAATACATCCCTCTACCATGAAAAAAAGGATGCTGGTCCTAAATGCAGATGATCAGAACACTGTACAACAAAGGCTCACAGAGCATATGGTATTGACTATGCAATGGGGATGGTGCATTGGGCTATTTTGTGACTTTTCCAGCATGGATTGGAAACCAGAAAGTTTGGGTGATATAACATCAAACTTAAATAGATGATGTCATTAGAATGCTGGTCTTCAAAGAGAATGGACTTGATGATGCATTGCAATAGCAAACTTAAGCTGAAGCCATACATAATAAAAAAAAAAATTCTGGAGGGGGCAGTGGGGATTCCTGGTGATAAAGTAAGTCATCCGTTGTCTGAGCTGGGATCATCTTTCATTAAATTGGATTATATTAATAACTTGTCTCAACTTTTTAGTGTTCGTGTCAGAAGAAGGTGCAGATGAATTGGCAGTGTGTGTGTGGGAGTGAAAGAAAGGGAGGGTGTATGAATGGTAAAGAAGGAAACCCAGGCTTTAGAAATAGTCATATTGCTGCAAAATCTTAATGTGCAGTTTTCCCACACTATCTGTTCTATTGGCTCAAAGGCTTTCCAATAAAAGCTGTTCGGTTTAAAATATTTCTTTGAGCCACGTCTGTATCAAAGCATATTACACATGTAAGTCAGCACAATGGTCCCATTGACTGGATCAGCCCAAGCAGACTTCATCAAGGTCAGTGTTCAGGCCAGGGTATTCATGCCCTGTTTGCAAACAATGAAGTTGGGCTAGGGAGGTATTGAGAAGGATGTAGAACTGAAAGAACTATACAGAAAGAGAATACAAGTAGCTTTCTTGTGTGTCTGTCCCCTTATTATTGATTCCAAAATGGGGTCCCTGATTATTTTACACATGCGCACACACATGCAGTCACCGGTCATAGTTTCTTTTAAGTTTTGAGTCCAGCGGTTCTGGCTATTGCAAAGATCAAATAACGTAGAGTATATGTGTAACTGTGTGTGTGTGTATGTGTGTGCATTTACTGGCTTTATGCTGATCATTATAATCTGATGGATTCATGTTGGAATTCATTTTTTTCAGAATGATACATGTAAAACATACACAATGTAACTACATACACCCAGTCTATATAAGAAGTATTTAAAACATTAACTTTCTTAATTATAAATATTATGGACAACTGGAATTTCCTCGCAAAACTGAATTTTATTAGGCGCTAAACATTATATGGCAGCATCCTCACCAATGCTTGGCATTCACTTTGTACTGTGAAGTCTTTAAGTAGTCATTTGTTTTAAACTTAATATTCTACAAATGCTGTATCACAGAGTATTTTAATACAATATTATAGACCGAAGATGGTCTGTCGTTGAAATTCAGAGGCAGATGTTAGCCACTGAACTACCCCAGTTGTTTAGTTTTGCTTGCTGTCTGATATAATTAGCTCCAGGAAGGGAAGATGAATGTCTTTAAAAGCTCTTTGTCTGATATTACATGTAAAATGCGATAATGAAAGATGCTATCACTGATGGCCATGGCCAATTGCATTTGTAAAAAAAAAAAAAAAATGAAACAAAACACGTTTACAGAAAGTTGCTTCCTGAAACAAACAAATTAAATGGCCCACAAACCTCATATTCTCTAAATTAAACATCTTCAATAACTGCATTCATAATTAATCGTCATCATAAAGGCTTATGCATGCCATACCATGAAAGTCGTACTTCCGTCTGCATCATATGACCCGTAACAAAAAAAAATAAACTCTTTTGGCTTTATGGGGTTAAACATTAACCCTTTGTGGGCCAGAGTGTAGCGGAATGAGTGCTTCGAAAAGGTTAACTGCAGGGTTCTGCTGCTTGTTACGCTTGAAGCCTACACATTTATATAATGATGAGTTATTCATATATACTGGACTCGGCGCAGACGACAAGAGCCTGGTTCAAATCCAGTGTATGCTTTTTTGTGTGGCTTACCAGTTTAATTGGAATGGCGGAGTGTGTGAAACAGATAAAAATAAACAGCAATCTTTTCCCATGCAAAGGAAAGACAACATAAT
>VKOC01018930.1:0-16522 GCA_009364415.1 Spea multiplicata | reverse complement strand
TCCGCTGCACGCCACCTAGTGGCGCCAGCCGGTACTACGGCTCCTTTTAGAGTTTTACGTTCTGCCAATCCAAAGATGGCCGCGAACCGGAAGTGACGTAACGGCACTTTGAAATTTTGGCGGGAATTCTGTAATTGATGCCTGGACTTCCTCTATCTATTTAAGAGCCTCAGAAACACTCCAGCCTTGCCTTCTGATGGTTGTACCTATCTTGCATAGTGTCATCTCAGTACGCGTTCCTGTTGTTTTCCCGTTACCGACTCGGCTTGTTCCTGATACTGATTCCTGGCGTTTGACTCTGGCTTCCCTCACGTTTATCCTGACTTCTGGCTTCCTGACCTCGGCTTACCCTGCTACGATCCTGACTTCTGGCTTCCTGACCTCGGCTTGCTCATTGGCGATTCTGTACTGGACTCTGTTTTCCTGTCTATTGGACTTGCACACGCTGCTCTACCTGATTACAGGTTCTACCTTACGCTGTGCGTGACACATTCCTCACATTACCCCCCAGTACACTTTATCTGGCAACACTTCTTACTTTTTTACACTGTATCAGAGAGCAGTGCATGGTGTCTAAAAATCACTTTGAGTGTCTTTTATGACCTCTTGGATCTCAGTTGACACAGCGACAATGCCCATGGTGACCAGGCAGCGTTAATCGTTGTAATGCTATAGTTACTACATATGGTAAGTGTACGTAAGTTAATTGCCTGCATGATAGACTGCCAATTGTAATGTACAATTAATGTGTTGAGTTGGAACTGAAAATCTCCTACAAACTCACAAATCTCTAAATTATAACTTATGGAAGGCTTTGGCCTGGACTTCAGCAAGTCAGTAAATAGGATTCCAAGTAATACTTTTTTTTTCTTTGTGACCTTATAGACGCAGAATTTGCACCATTGCCTACTGACTTGAAAGTAACCATTGGACTGGGTCTTTTAAATGTTTCTTGGGACTGCAACAACATAACACCCGCCATGGAGCAGTATGAATATAAAGCAGTGATATTTGGCCGCTTTACAGTACTTCATGTAAGAACATCCATCCCTCTGATAATGTCATACAGTGTTGTCAGAGTATGCCTATAACATATATCCACATTTCAATTTGGAAAATGTTATTATATACTAAAACACAATCACTCTGCAATAACACCATACACTCAAACTAACAGTATACACTAACACACACTCTAACACCATACACTGACACATATGCCCAAATTCCACACTAACGCTGTAATAAATATAAATCAACTATTAATCTCCAAGGACAACAGCTGGCTCCCAACAAAATGGGATTCCTCTTGAGTAAACCAGTTTCAAGGAATTACACTAGGAACAAAACCCAAATGTCCAGGAACTCCCAATACATCAAAGGGCTATCTCCCTACCAGGTGGGAACAGTAAACAGGAGATACAATCTACAATGTCCTATGACAAAGGACTGCAGGAGATAGTATCTGGGCTTGAGACAAGCATGTGTTTCTCCTACAACAAAAGGATTGCAGGAGACAATATCCACATTCCAGAGACCCACCCTGAATTTGCCCTGAGGACCATCAACTTCACTGTGGGGGCAATCTAACTTCTTGGACAAGAGCGGTCTCTACAGGCAGCTGGTGCAGGTACAAGATTGTGCCTTCCTAAGGATGAGTGGACAATAACTCAGAAGATGATTGGCTGGGACTGTTTGGGCATGGTGGCTATAAAGGTGTGAGCAGAGAAGAAGGAGTGGACAGAAACAGAAAGAAACAGAAAGAAAGAAGGATAACATCAAGGTGACAGGGACACCCCATCCTTACATGCACACATAGAGTCACTAGCATAGTGTAGTTAGAGTCATAGAGCCTTGTATTTCAGACGCTTCTCTTTATACTCATATATATGTATTTGTTATTTTAATAAACCCATTGTTTTAAGCCACTGGTGTAAGTGGAGTTTCATACGACGAGGAATTGGTAGTAGTTAAAGGAAAGCCAGACGGGTGAAGGTATAAATCCCGGGACATAAAAGGTATTTTCTACAAACGCCATAGATTAACACACTTTCTAACACCATATGCTAACACCCTCCTATACGTACAGACACTCAGGCTCTTACTTTGTGAGGTGCCTGTCTTCACAGCAGTTTACAAACAGCGCCACAATAGTACTACAATGTTTAATGATCCTGCTGAGAGCCATTCTTATAGAGCCATCTGGATTTGTGAACATGCAAGGTTTATTCACTAAAGGGGTTGACTGGAAACCTATGCTTAAATCAATATTTACGTGTTGTATTTTGTCAGCTACAAAAATGCTTTGCGGAAATTATACCTGAAGCCATTTTACATAAAGGTGTGGAAGTAGAAATAAGAACAATGAAAAATGGCAGGGATGTGAAGAATAATTGGACAACAAAAACAATCTTTCCTGAAGGTAAACTATACAGTTTAATGATACTGACAAAATAGATGTATACATGTTACTAGAAATGTGTTTTCTTAGACGTTTCTTTAACTTCATCTTTTCAAAAGACAGTTTGCATACTTTCTTGATTTCAGGTTAAGCCACTGCAGGCTTACTCTCATCACACTAACACCTTACTTTCTTTTTGTTCAGTCCCCCACAATTCCTTCATGTGATTTGCCATAGTTACCTGTTTTATCAGTAGTTTGGGTTACCTTTGGCCTAATATACAGGCCCACATTTCTTAAATTGCTGACAGTTGTTGGGGTGCCACTTCCCATATGTCCCCTGTAGCATAGTAAGTCTTGGAAAAGACTTGCCATTAGCTACGCCACTAACTATACTCCCTCTTTGACCAAGGGTGGTGCAACCGCATAACATTATCTCTTGGGTAAGGTCTAAGGTCAGAATCTTTCAACTACAGGTCAGAATGGCCACAAACAGGGTAAAAATAACATGCTTTTCCTCAAGCAGGTATATGCAAAAATTTTAGTTTAAAAGTATGATAAAAGTATTATATTATATTACTATAATCAGTATATTGAATTTGTTAGTTCATACATACTACTTTTTATTTCTAAAGTAAAATATGAGCCGTACCTGGGTGCACCCAGGGCCAGATCTATACCCTACAGGGTCCATAGCAGGTAAACATGGTACACCAGGAACTATAATAACAATCAAAACAATTCTATTTAGGGGAGATAGATAGGATCACGTTTATATCTCAGTATGTGTAAATTTGTTATATATTGCATGCTACTATACGTGATGTTAACATGCCAATGAAAAATTTCATGATATTGTTATAAGTTTAAATTACACTTTTTCTAGGAGGACCCTACACATCTGATGAAAATATTTCATGTGTTGTATTTAATGTTTCTTTTATGAATTGCTCATGGGATGTGGGTAGACAAGCACCAGAAAACACCACCTACTTACTTTACCTTATGTAAGTAAATGTTCATTATTATAATTGATTTTACAATTTTTATACAAAGCAGTTACTTATTTCTTGTATCATTTTACATTTATAGCCAAGAGGGGGAAAAACGAACATGCCCAGCCTATGAGAAGGATCTACTTGGGAGACATAACAAATGTTTATTTAGCTTTCTAGATATTAATTTCGACAAATCGGTGCACATGATAGTGTTGGAAGAAAGCAAAAATAGACCAGTCCGGTTCTTGGATGAATTTATTACCCCTGCTGATTATGGTAATATTACTTTATGCTTATATTTAAGGGATGGCATATATTTATTGCTTACTGCTCACATATAAGGCCAAAGGGCAGTCTATACTCTAATCTAGAGCAACGATGAGAAACAAGAATAAGGTGGCTGTATAATCACTGCATCCACTCGTACCCTTACCCCAAAATGTTTACCATGTTGCTTAAATCCTCATCCCACTTCCTACTACCCAGAAACCATTTTCCACATTTGTTTTATTTTATCTTTTAAGGATTTGGACCTGGGTTTTTGCCTAACTTATTGTCCTGCTCCATGGGACTTTTTTATGTATCATAAGGAAGATCAATTCAAAAGGGCCCCTTAAAATAAATATCTGACTTTGTACGTTTAAATTTGATTTCACAAATAACAACTGTAAGCATGGCAATAATGGAAATATTGTTTTTTTTTCTGAGATTTACGATGATTTCATTTTCAGAAATTTTGACTCCTCCAAGAAACTTCACCTTGAACAATAGTTTGAATAGATTAGTATTTACATGGCTGCAACCAGAAACACTTGACCCATATGCAGAAGATTGCTTTAATTATGAACTTAACATTTGGAGTAAAAACAATGAGGTAACTTGATAAATATTAAAATATAGCTGTGATTGTATTATCAATTAGTCAAAGCCTATCCAAACTGATAAGTAGTCCGTTATAAGTGTAAAGTTATTGTATGAACAGCGTGAACACACATTTATTTTATTTATTTTCCTCCTAGGCAACCCACAAAGTCAAAACAACTATGTATACAATCCCTATAATAAATGTGAGGGAACAGTTAATGGCAAAAGTAAGAGCAAAATGGGTGACTCCTTGTTTTGAAAATACTTTTTGGGGTGAATGGAGTGAGCCAATCTTATATAGTAAGTACTTGGACTGCGCTGCATAAAAACACCAGGTTTGAATCCCTCGTTACGACAGCTCATGGCAGATGGCATCACACAAACGACCCTTTGCAATGAAATGATGGGAATGTTCAGACCATAGGAGCAAACAGTGCCAAAAACAAAACACACCCCTTAAAAATACTTGCCAGACAAGACCCTAAATGCACACTGTCCAGCGTTATCCCAATACATTTCCCCAAAAGCACTGAATCCTCATAAACTTGGCAGAAAATTGCAAATTCAGAGTCCAAATCCCAAGAACATCACTCTCAACTTGCATATGTTCTGCTGTAGGAGATGACATTTGTGAGGGTGGGAAAAATGCAAGCAGTAATAAACTAAACCCTAGTAGTTATACCTCTGACCCTGCATCTTCTGCTCATTGTGCATTGGAGGGTAAGGGGGATAAAAATATATTTTATCTCTATCCAGTTCTTCTCCCTCATCCCAATTCTGTGTCCGTTGGCATGGGTGGTAAAGAATGTGTAAATGATGTCTAAAGCCCATGTCACCCTATACATCCAAGTGTCCTAACAGCCATCTTTTACTGCTGAGTCCAGCCTAATCAGACAAATATGGGTGGCCAAGAGTGATACACATAGTACACTATAATTGGATACACAAGAGTCAAATTATATCTAGAATGTATGGGTGCTAAAAAAATATGTTGTAAAAAATATTTTACTTTCCCTTGCATTCATTATTTAAAAATAAGGCTCTAATGAGCAATTGTTTGGCATTCCTACTTAATATTACCTTTAAAACATGTATATGCCATAAAGGTTTGCAAGTACCATTATTCTTAGACATTTATATCTCACTTATGCATTGCCTATATTCTATCATGTAATACATATTAAGTCTGTTAGAAATATCAAGTCGTACCAGAACATACTGCAGATATTTGTTTAATTCTTACAATTTTTTTCCAGCAGGATCCTCAGATTCACCAATATTTACCCGCGATCACCTCTTGATAGTGCTCACAGTATGCACCATTGCTGTCCTATCAGTTTCTACAGTGTTGTGTTGCAGGTAAATAAATGATTTGCTTAACGACCAAAATAAAAAATTACCCCTGCATGTTCTCAGCATTTCAAAATTTAGGGCAAAATGTCTGATAATGCACTCAAAGCACTCGCACAAGGACTTATAGCGTATGAATAGGCACCACTCATGGTGCTTACAGGTAATTTTTCAGACCTTTAACTTGGCCTGCTTTTGGTTCCTCATTTTCACAGTAGATAGAGTCTCTACAAGGCTGCCCTGAAATCATATCTTGTCAGTAGAGGTTTCTGTGTTTCATCTTGATGGCTTGCATAGAGTGCAATCAAAAGAATAAATCGCCTCCAGTTACTAAAAGCAGCTTTGTATAGCCTCCCGATGCATAGCATGTCATGATGAAAGATGTTTCTGGCAGATGGCCTCTTCACTAATTGGTTGGGGGCCAGAGTAGGGAGTTTTAAGAGGCAGATCTAGCCCATAGGTCGCTTGATCATACCGGATCATAAGTTTGTATGCGAGTGGCAGGGAAACTGTGGCCATGGCTAAATGCTGCACTCAGTGAAAGAGCTGAGTGACCAAGAGACCTGGGGAAGGGGTGTTTTACCCGGAGAGTATTGGAATGTGCGCGATTGACTCCTCTTTGTTAGAGTCTAGGGGAGCAATAGCAATCGTTGTGCTCATTGGTTCTTGGAATCCAGATCTAGTGTTGGGCAAAGAAAGAATGAGTTTTTTCTGCAAGATGCTGAGAGGTCAAAACCATTTGATCCAGTCCCAGATCATTGTGTACAGAATCCCCCTATGTTCAAAGGTAATTTCATGAAGAGTCTACAGATACCCTAATTATATTTGTCAGTGAGAATATGCCTGAAGCAGTAAGACAAAATTCCAGGACCGAGCAAGTTGGTGTCAAATATAGTTGGCTGCTAGAAGCACTAACCTGTTTAAAGTTATCCTTACTACTACTACTAGAATTATCCCATGTATACATAAACATTATGGAATTCTTACTATAATAACTTCAGTTTATTTTTAATTCAAGGTTCAAAATTTTGAGAAAGATATTTCCTCCAGTACCACAACCAGTAAATGTTATAAAAGATTTTGGTCAATATGAACAAAGAGATAAACAGGTATGTTTGGGGTGACAAGGAAATAGGGGGGGGGGTGAGATAAAACTAGAATGGGTGAGGGAGAGGTAAAACAGAGGTTGGGAAGGAATGAGGAGAAACACTTAAATGGAGTGCAACCTCTTAAAATGTCCACTGATACCCAGCTTCTTTTAGTTCTCAACTTTATCCTGCAGAAAAAGGGTTACCCATTCCAAAAAATACTGTTAAATAAAGATGACTGGAAAATGCATTGCATCCTACATCTATCTGTGAATATACAAAAGTATAAACAGCAAAGGATCGGTACACATACGTTTCTTCTATACAATAGTAACTATAATGTTGTAACAAGAGTACTCTGGACATAAAAGCTTTTGAAGTGACAAGTATTGTATAGTATTTGTAAGTGACTTTTACTGCATAGAGCTTTGGTCCAGTGACCATATGATCACTCAAATCTTCATGCCAAGATTATAGTCACAAAGTTATCCCCATAGTACCCTGAATGGCCATCAATAATTATAAAAATAAATTTGGATTAAGGTTAAGAAAAAAAATGCCTTTTGATTTTATGTCATGTATCATATTGGCATATACAATAACAGATGTACTGTACGCCATTGGCTTGGTTAATTATTTTGTTTCACATTATTGCATTGTTTGACTTTTAGGAACACAAATTTTCCGCTGTTGATATGGTCTCGGTGAAAGATGAAGAATGTGTTTGTTCAACTATAACTGAAGTTCAAGATAGTTTCTATGTAAATTGTTAAATATTTATGAACAAGGACCAAACAGGGAGTCTATGTAACATGAGTAAGATTACTAAAATGTTATTGTAATAATCAAAATGTGTGATCTATTTATAATGGTGGTATCCTATTAAAAAAAAGACAGTACAATATTTCTGTCATTGTTGTTATAGTTTTGTGCTATTGATTACCATAACACAAATCAGCATGAGATTTAACTTGATACAGAATTGGCAACATTTGAGCTATGGTTATCTCCTACTCAAAGATTTTTTTTTGTTCACCTTGATATGTTATTGGGCAAACCTCTCCATCAGTACATCAAACTGATCAAACAGAAAAACACAATTCTCAGGCACCCACTATAGTATGGAAAATGCACGATCAAGACAGGCCACAGCCAAGCACAGTGGACAGCCTACTAGTAAGTAGTATGCATCCTTTATCTGCAAGGATACCTCCTTAGGGCCTACATGCTCCAGTAGTTCAGGGAAGCACAGCAGAGAGAAGAAGGGAAACAGGGGACTAGGGGTGGGCAGGAACAGATGCTGGATGGGATCAAGTATCATGCTCCCAAGTTGCAGCAGGATGGCCAGAATAGGGCAACCTCTTTAACAGTCTTGCTGGTACGAGCATGCACAATAAATGTGGTGCGGTCCCTACAGGCCACATGGCAGACCAGATTTCTCGAGCAGCAGATTGACAGACTCACTGCCGTCCTAAGGTGATAGGAGTACAGTCTACGGAAATCTTGAAGGAGTTGAAGGAAGTCTGTAAATTTGCAGCTGGTTCCCAAGATCTGTCCTTAGGACTCTAGGCTTTCTAATATACTAGGTACTCGACCTGAACCTCTAATTCTTCAGTGCCATCTACTAGAATAGGTCAGGAATGCATCAGGAACACAAGACTTAAGGAGAGAAACATGAATAACTGGATTTAGCTTCTATCTTCGAAGAATCTCTCTCTCTCTCTCACAGGCCCTGGCCATCATTTTGATAGACCCAATGGATGCATCAAATAGAAAATCCCCAGCCAGCTTCACAGCAGCGATGTTCTTGAGGATCATGTCCCTGAAGGTTTTGGCACCAATATCATCCTCAATCTGAAAATAGCCAGGCTTTTACTCCCCTGGACACGGAGGCAGAGGCAATGCCTGAAGCAGAGGCCTCAAAAGACTTAACAGCCGCTTTGGCTTTCTTTTCCATAAGGCCACAGAAATGGGAACTGTCCGCAAGCGGCAATGTGGTATTTCTGGAAACTCATGACAGCAGTATCCACTGGAGGAGAAGCACAGAACTGGGAAAAAGAGAAACAGGTGCTCGACACACCTACACTTTTTAATGCTTTGTTCCGGGCGATTCCATTCCTGCTTTAAAATATCACAGATGAGTATGAACCAAAAAACAGACAATAAGCTTAGAAAAGCTAGAAAAGAAGTGGTCACACTTTTGAGTTTTACTTTCTTCCAGATGCATAGCAGACCTCAAAGCGGAGATAAGGGTATCTATCTCATCTACCGTAAAGAGAAAATAAACCTCCTCCACATCAGGGTAATCAAACTCGGAGCTCTAAAACTGGGATAGCTGGCAAACTAGGAGAGCGGGATCATGCACAGCAGGGAGGCGTAGGCAAGGACAGCCTGCTGACAAATTGCAGTGACGGTAGACTGCATCTTTTCTTTCAGCCAGGCAAGGAACTCCTTCTGCCGCCCACATCAGAGTCTGCCACCGACTTCAGGCAAGCGGATCAAAGCTTCTTTCTGGAGTCTTGCAAGGATCTGTGGCAGAACGTAAAAGAGTGAAACCCAATATCAAAAAAGTAACAAAACCAAAATACTTTCCTTTCTTGCGGATGGGTCTATAGCAGCAGCCCTACAAAACACTCTCCACGGAATGTTGAAAAAGGAAATGTAAAATTGACTTCTGTCTAGGGGCGCTTAAAACCGCGATCTCGAATGGTTCATATACCGATGTGGGAAAGGAAGAAGAAACAAAAAAAATATATGGTGTGATAAAGTAAAAACAATTTAACTCCGGCACTGAATTTCAATGAATGCACTCACAATGTAGATAAACTTTAAGCGCGTATATCACAACCACTCCTCTGTGTGTGTATGGAATCCTTGGCTCCACGTGTATGCAAGAGAAGAAAATCTAATAGGGTGATACCGTTACCATCGATATGTGTGCTGTATGGTAGTGCACTCACATTTAGTCGAGGGATATCAAGCTCATCTGATTTGTCGTCCTGCAGTGGAGTCGATCCTTAGGTGAGGTTCCTAGGAGGTTGTGCTGGTTTCCACCAAACGGAGTTTTCTTCAATACTCCGGTATACGTATGAATAAAGTGCAAGTGCTTATAATTGATTGTGGGTGTTCATTAGATATGTGTTGCAGATAGATCCAAAAAGCGGGATAAAATGGGATAATTTAATATGGGACTAAGCCCTTACCGCACACTTGTCAGTAACTACACCATATAGGTGTTTACAGAGGTGTGCTAAAAAAGTACTTGAACAATGGTTAAATAAAATAAATAAAAATATGTTTAAAAAAAAAGTAAAAGAAGCAAATCAAGTCCAAATGAATAATCCTCAACGCGTTTCGCCGTTTGGAGGCTTCCTCAGGAGGTATATTTGTGGCCGAGTCGTGTTCTTCCTTTTTATATCCCCCCGATTGCATCGTCTGTGTTCTTTTCGTTCCGTCCGTCTATTGCCGTCACGTCATCACGTATTCATTCTGCCGCGTGCGTGCATGCTGTATGTCCCATTGGTGTGTATATTTTCTTGCTCCGTTTCTTCCTTCCCATACACTGTATCGGATATGTATTTTCTTCTTGAATCTACGTGCAGTGAGGGATTACGTATCCCAGGGAAAAAATAAAAGATTAGATATGTCGATTTTATTTAAAACCTCGGAGGGACGGATTTCAAGGGGGTTCCTCATGTATATATATCACGATCGACTGGTGAAAATTATTATGGGGAAATCCAGGGATAAAGGGATATACGATATAGAGATTATGGGGAGATCTAGGGATAAATGGATATAAGATATATAATGTACTCTTTAGGTAATCAGCATAGTTAAGTTTGTACTGTTCACATAAATCCATCTCCACATGGAGAGAAGAGAGAACAAAAAAATTAGAAAGCATCTTCACACAAGTACCAGTACACCAAGAATCTAGTAACTTTTTGTTTATAAAACTAGAAAGACTTATGGAAAAGGAAATCAAGAGATGGTGGGAGATTACCTTCATAGATCAGTATATAAAAACGAAAACTATACCCAGAGGTCTAAGGATAAACAAGACTCCAGCATTCGGCCAAGATGACCAGGGGTTCATGCAAGAATGGGATAACATACTAGATGAGTGTTCATTTAACCTCATGAAGCTAATAGTAGCACAACAGAAAGAACAATTAAACAAAATTGAGGAAGAAATACAAGAGGTAGAGGAAGAAATAAAAACCCAAATAGACCCACAAGTTATCACTATTAAACACAAAGAGATAGGGATCAAAATCAACAAAATAGAGGGAGAAATCGTTGATAACAAAAAACGGAAATTTTTTAGAGACAAAACAGAAATGGAAAAAGGTATACACAAACCAACACAGAGTCACATAGAATTTAACTATAGGAATCACTGGAATTCTGGCCCACATAAATACTCCAATGTGAGGTCCAGATCCTACACCAGAAGATACACAAGGGATACAAACTTCAGACAGAACACATTTTCAAATAAATATACACACACACACCAATATAGAAATAACGAATATAGAACACGTTCCCCTACGTGGCGTCAACAGAAAAACACAACAGAGAAAGAGATAAGAACATCCCCCAAACCTAGGAACGTGGATCATGACAAGGAAGATTTTTTAGACAGGGAGCCATCCCGAAAGGGTGGCACGAAAAGAAAAGAAACACCACCCAGACAGGAAACACGGGAATTAAGAAGCCGCCACATCCCATTGGAACAAAATCCATGGAAAAGGGGAAGGTTCCAAAGACAACCAGGGGACAAAGAGGAGGAGGGAAGAAGGTGAAACAGACTACACTTTTAACACCAGAAGATGGGGGCATAATAAACATTTCTAAAGTAGAACTCACTCAAGACGAAATTAGTTTGCTCAAGAAGGGTCTTAAATTTGCACCCACACAAGGCCCCAACCTTTTTGATTTATTTATGGACACACAAAGATATCTCAGAAAACTTATGGTAAAAAGATTTTTTAATAAAACGGATAATCAAAAACAGGAGAACAATGAGGAAATTAGACCTGTACCCACAACGACTTTTGCACATACTTCACTTAAACCAAAATCAAAATTCTATCCTTTAAGCGAAAAAAGTGAACATCTAGAGGTATTCACCGATCTAGTACTTAAAGATTTGGAGAACCTTAAGAGGGACAACAAATCTTTTAACCTCAACCAAAAAGAAAAACAAGCACTCAAAACTCTTAAACACAAAAATGAATTAGTAGTCAAACAAGCAGACAAAGGGGGCGCTACGGTCATTATGGATCGCGCCTATTATATATATGAAGCCAACAGAATTTTAGGAGATACCAATACTTACAAAAAATTGAAAAGCGATCCTACTAAGGAGTTTAGTATTCAACTATACAAGATATTAAACCAAGGTTTAGAGGAACAGATCCTTACCAAACAAGAATATCATTACCTAAAGAAAGAACACCCAAAGATTGCGGTGTTTTATTTCTTGCCGAAGGTACATAAAAACCTGCAAGAACCCCCGGGAAGACCCATAATAAGTGGATTAGACTCACTCACCTGTAACACCTCAGAATATGTAGATCACTTCTTACAAAAATATGTGACTCAAATGCCCGCCTACTTAAAAGACACCCCACACTTACTTAATATCTTAAGAGAAATACAATGGACCCAGGGATGGATATGGGCAACATTAGATGTTTCATCACTGTACACAGTAATAGAACACCAACAAGGTATACAAGCCATTGATAACGTACTCACACGTGACGAAAGCATGAATCCCATACAAAAAAACTTCATTTTAGATTGCATCAACTTTATACTTAAGTTTAATTATTTTTGGTTTGAAAATGAATTTTATTTACAAATGTGCGGAACAGCCATGGGCACCAGGTTTGCACCTAGCTACGCCAACCTATTCGTAGCGGAGTGGGAAAGACATGCCATCTGGAACAACAATCCCCACGGTGCAAACCTGGTGCTATGGAGAAGATACATAGATGACGTCCTGATCATATGGAGAGGAACTATGGATGAACTCAATACATTTGTACAATATGTTAACAACAATAACTACAACTTGAAATTCACTTCCAATATACAGAAATCACACATAGAATTTTTAGATGTGGAATTGTTTACCGAAAACAATATAATTTGTTCCAGAAATTACACAAAACCCACAGATAAGAACGGTTATATAGAATACACAAGCTGCCACCACCCATTGTGGCTCAACAATATTCCTAAGGGTCAGTTTATGAGAATTAAACGAAATTGTTCAAAGCTGGAGGACTTTAATCTTAAGGCTGAAGAGCTAACAGAAAAATTCAGAGAAAAAAATTATCCTGCCGAGAGGTTACAAAGCAGCCTTCGGCAGGTACAACAGTTAGACAGAAATCAGCTGTTAGAGGGAAAGAAACAGGACACAACCGTAAAAGACAAGAAAGACTTTAGCTTTTCTTTCTTTACAAAATATAACTCACAAGCACATAAAATAAAAAAGATTATGGGAAACCATTGGCACATATTAAAAAACGACTGTGTCTTAGGGAAATTACTCCCAGACAAGCCACAAATTATTTACAAAAAAGCGGACACTTTAAAAACTATATTAGCACCGAGCGTACTCCCTAAGAACACTAAATCACAAAATGGGGGCAATTTCTTAAGTACAAAACCCAAAGGCTTCTTCACATGCGGCCATTGCAAAATGTGTACATATCTACCTAAAAAAACGGAGAGCTTTATAGGTAACAACACAGGGAATACATATAACATCAAACATTTTATAAACTGCAATTCCAAAAACGTGGTATACCTTTTAGAATGCCCATGTGGGCTACAATATGTCGGAAGGACTATTAGACCACTAAAGGAACGTATTTTGGAACATATAGGTAACATAAGGAACCAAAGCATTAAACACAGTGTACCCAAACACTGTAATTCTTGCCCACGCTTCTCCATGGAGACACTAAAAATCATGGGTATAGATTGGGTACCTCCGAATTGGAGAGGGGGCAACAACATAGAACATCTATCAAAAAAAGAAACCGAATGGATTTTCAAATTAAAGACATACAAAAAGGGTGGTCTGAACTTAGAAATAGACATTGTGTCTTTCTTGTAGCAACATTAAATATGCCCCCATCTTCACCATTGGATTCTGGGTTAATATACTTGCGCACAAATAATTAATCTTATGGATAAATCACCAGAATACATGAGAAGACACGATCAAGATTTAAAGAATTTATTCTAATAAAATAGGTCTCCTTAACACAGTTGAGAAACATTCAGTAATATATAAATACAAATTATAACAATAATGAAAATAGATAAAAAAACATATATAAAAATGAAATCAGAAAACACAGATCTTCACTTACGCATCACAGTATAAGAATATAGACTAATAAATAAACAAATATTCAGAAACATTACTATACGACAAAACATTCACTCACTGGGACACTACACTTGAGGATAATATTCACTCCTTTTTCATGTACACTTTTCATACATAAAAAGAGATTACCCTCTTATGGGCTTATGAGACCCACACACTATGTAAGTCCTAATCTACACTTTATATATATTTTTTATCATCTTTATCCATTTCTTTTCCCTATAAATCTCTATCTTTAATATTGGATGGATTGATGTGAACAGCACAAACCATACTATGTTGATCTCCTAAATAGTACATTATATATTCTATATCCCTTTATTCCTGAATCTCCCCATAATCCCTATATTGTATATCCCCTTACCCCTGAATCTCCCCATAATAATTTCTACTAGCCAATCGTGATATATATACATGAGGAATCCCCTTGAAACCCGTCCCTCCGAGATTTCAAATAAAACCGATACATCTAATCTTTTATTTTTTCTGGGATATGTAATCCCTCTCTGTACGTAGATTCAAGAAGAAAACACATATCCGATACAGTGTATGGAAAGGAAGAAACGGAGCAAGAAAATATACACACCAATGGGACATACAGCATGCACGCACGCGGCAGAATGAAAACGTGATGACGCGACGGCAATAGACGGACGGAACGAAAAAAACACGGACGATGCAACCGGGGGGATATAAAAAGGAAGAACACGACTCTGCCACAAATACACCTCCTGAGGAAGCCTCCAAACGGCGAAACGCGTTGAGGATTATTCATTTGGACTTGATTTGCTTTTTTTACTTTTTTATACATATTTTTATTCATTCTATTTGCCATTGTTTTAGTATTTTTTAGCACATCTTTGTAAACACCTATATGGTGTAGTTACTAACAAGTGTGCGATAAGGGCTTAGTCCCATATTAAATTATTTTTATCCATTTTATCCCGTTTTTTGGATTTATCTGCAACACATATCTAATGAACACTCACAACTGATTATAAGCACTTGCACTTTATTCACGTGTATACCGGAGTATTGGAAAAAAACTTCGTTCGGTGGAAACCAGCACAACCTCCTAGGAACCTCATTAAAGGATCAACTCCACTGCAGGACGACAAATCAGATGAGCTTGATATCCCTCGACTAAATGTGAGTGCACTACCACACAGCACACATATCGATGGTAATGATATCACCCTATTAGATTTTCTTCTCTTGCATACACGTGGAGCCAAGGATTCCATACACACACAGAGGAGAGGTTGTGATATACGCGCTTAAAGTTTATCTACATTGTGAGTGCATTCATTGAAATTCAGTGCTGGAGTTTAATTGTTTTTACTTTATCACACTATATATTTTTTTGTTTCTTCTGCCTTTTCCACATCGGTATATGAACTATTCGAGATCGCGGTTTTAAGCGCCCCTAGACAGAAGTCAATTTCACTAAAGGAACACCTATCTGGAAAAAAAAAACCCAATATATATAGATGAGTGGAGATACACTCTAGTCATCAAATCCATACATAAGATGCCTGAACCAAGGAAATCTGCATGATTATTCCTCCCCATTAGATTCTCTCATATGGTCAAATCGCTAATTCTTCTTAATTGTTTTGTTGCCTGTATCACAATGGCATTTCTCTAATCGCCTTCTTATTTTACTATCATTATAATAAAAGCTAATAAAACCTATTTCACAGTTACAAGAAACCAAACACAATATTTCTCAAACTAGGCTTTAACCCCTTCCGGACCAGCGTTTGAATACTGCGTCTTCACTTGAAGACCGCCAGTATTTTTTAATATTTAAAATTCGTGATCGTGATTCGCTTGGGTCAGAAAGCGATCACGTGCCACGGAAATTGAGGAGGGGTGGCTGCTACTGATCGCTGGGAACACCCAGCGGTCAGTAGCAGCCGTTCCCTCCTCCTCAGATCCCCAGCGTTCAAAGCGACGCTGATACGCAGTAAGGCAGTGACGACCTTGGTACGTCACCGGTTCTGCCTCGTGACCGTGACCCGGAATAACAGGTACGTCCCGGTCTTGAAAGGGTAATACATAAAAAGTTTACTAGTTAATATTTTATGCAACATGTAAAACTATTTTTTCATATTTAAAACTATGGAGAAAAGATGCATTCTTGTTTTTAATTTGATTTTTAAAAAATTTACGCAAACCTGCCCCACATTTGACATTCATGACCCCAGGCTTGCCACTCTGCCCCCAGATATGCCTTATACCTCCTATATGCCACTCTGCAGCCAGGTATGCCTTATACCCTCAGATATGCCACCTTGCCCTCCTATATGCCACTGATATTCCACTGTTCCCCCTGATATGCCTTATACCCCCTATATGCCATTATGCCCCCTGGTATGCCTTATACCCTCCTATATGCC
>VKOC01018929.1:0-20908 GCA_009364415.1 Spea multiplicata | reverse complement strand
GCCAGTACTCGGTCCGGGGGAATAATCGGACTTGGAGGACACTCCTCTTTAGCTTTTGAGAACTGTCTAGAGAGAGCATCGGCCCGGACATTTTTGGTCCCCGGCAGGTACGAGACCACATAATTAAAACGAGATAAAAATAATGCCCAACGGGCCTGCCTCGGAGTTAGGCGTTTAGCCTCGGATAGGTAGGTGAGATTTTTATGATCCGTGATAATTAGGATTGGTACGGAAGTTCCCTCAAGCAAATGCCTCCATTCTTTGAGAGCCAGTATTATCGCAAGCAACTCACGGTCACCAATCTCATAGTTGCATTCCGCAGCACCTAGCTTCTTAGAGAAGTACCCACATGGGTGCAACTGGCTCTCGGGAGTAGGACGTTGAGACAGGAGGGCGCCTACCCCTGTCTCAGACGCATCGACCTCAAGTACGAATGGAAGTTCGGGTTTCGGGTGTACCAAAACAGGAGCTGCGGCAAAAGCGGCCTTCAATGACTCAAAGGCTTTGATGGCCCCTGGGGACCAAAGAGAGGCATTGCCATCTTTTTTGGTCATGTCCGTAAGAGGCTTAACAATAGAGGAAAAATTCCGAATGAATTTCCTATAATAGTTAGCGAAGCCGAGGAACCGTTGAAGGGAGCGGAGACCTACAGGTCGTGGCCACTCGAGAACAGACGAGAGTTTTTCAGGATCCATAGCGAAACCGACCTCTGAAATTACGTACCCCAGAAAGGTGACCTGCTTGCGGTGGAACTCACACTTCTCTAATTTGCAAAAGAGATTATTCTCTCGTAACCTCTGTAGGACTCGGGCTACATCAGTGTGGTGGCTTTCTATGGAGGTGGAATGGATCAAAATATCATCTAGGTATACCACCACACATTGTTGGAGCATGTCCCTTAGGACATCATTTATAAATTCCTGAAAAACAGCAGGGGCATTGCAGAGACCGAAGGGCATAACTAGGTATTCATAATGACCGCTCCTGGTGTTAAACGCGGTTTTCCATTCGTGGCCCTCCTTTATCCTTACTAAGTTATACGCCCCTCGCAGGTCGAGCTTTGTAAATACCTTGGGCCCTTTTAAGCGATCGAATAACTCGGTAATGAGTGGAATCGGGTAGGCATTTTTAACCGTGATACGATTGAGCCCCCTGTAATCTATACAGGGTCTCAGTTCGCCGCTCTTCTTTTTCACAAAAAAGAATCCTGCCCCAGCAGGGGAAGAGGATTTACGGATGAACCCCCGGGACAGCGCATCCGCAACATACTCCTCCATGGCCTTATTCTCTGCGACAGATAATAGGTAGACTCGACCTCGAGGGGGTATGGCACCAGGTTGCAGCTCAATGGCGCAATCGTACGGGCGGTGAGGTGGGAGCTCACCAGCCCGGCCCTTATCGAATACATCACGAAACTCTTGATACTCCTCAGGCAAGGAAGAGACCGGAGAAGTGGTTAGCACCTTCACCACTCTCCCTAGGCATGTTTCGGAACAATTAGGAGACCATGCCAAGACTTCGGCCCTTACCCAATCAAACACGGGATTATGTTTGCGCAACCATGGATATCCTAAAACCACAGGATAATGAGGAGAGTGTATCACCTGGAGTTGAATAATTTCATGATGGAGAGCCCCAACAGCCATAGACAAAGGAGCGGTTTCATGGGTGACCTGCGGGGGCTGTAACGGTCTGCCATCGATCGCCTCAATGGCAAGTGGAGCAGTCCGAAGCTGCAACGGAATAGAGTGCTTCTGAGCAAAGGTGCTGTCAATAAAAAGGCCCGCTGCCCCCGAGTCAATGAGTGCTTCTGAAATGACAGAAATCTTGCCCCAAGTCAGACCCACCGAGACTAAAGGTTTATCCTTCAGGATATCTGGGGACCCCGAGACGCCACCTAAGGACTGTCCCCTCTGGAGCCTTAGGTGCAGGCGTTTTCCCGGACGTGTAGGGCAAGTTCGCAGCAGGTGCCCTGCTTTACCACAGTAAAGACAGAGACCCTCCCTCCTCCTAAAGGCCCTCTCCTCAACCGAGAGACGGGTAAATCCAAGGTGCATGGGTTTCACAACGCCCGAAGTGTCGAGACCAGGAGGCATGGGAGGAGAGGGAGGCACGGGTGGGGATGAAAAGCTTGGGGCTAAACGTATAGGAGGCCTCCGCAGGCACTCCCGGAAGGATGGTCTCTCACGGATTCGTGAGTCAATAAGGATACAAAAAGAGACCAATTCCTCCAAATCACTGGGAAGGTCCCGGGCTGCAATCTCATCCTTAAGTATATCCGAGAGCCCATTAGAAAAAGCAGCCACGAGAGCCTCATTATTCCAACCAACCTCAGCGGCCAGGGTACGAAACTCAATAGCATAGTCCGAAACCGTCCTTGTACCCTGCCGAATGGACATTAATCGTTTGGCAGCCGAGGCAGAGCGTGCCGGTACATCAAATACCCGTTTTAGAGATGCAACAAACTCAGGGTAATTGTGTACTAAAGGTTTCTGTGTCTCCCAAAGGGGATTTGCCCATGCCAAGGCCCTGTCTGAGAGTAAAGAAATCACGAGGCCCACCTTACTCCTGTCAGACGGAAAGGCCTGAGGTACCATCTCCAGATAAATACTGACCTGGTTCAGGAAACCTCTGCACAAATTAGGGTCGCCCCCATAATGCTCTGGAAGCGGGGCGGACCCTGTCAAGCCTCTGGCAGTATTAAAATCACCAGTGGCAGACGGAGCGGAAGCAGCAGCAGGTATAGAGGCAGCCTGTGCCGTGGGGACCTGAGCTGGCAGAACCAGATGTGCAGTACGGAGCAACAAGGTCTGGAGAGCTAACGCAAATTGGTCCATGCGTTGGTCTACCTGGTCCAGCCTGGTAAAAACATTTGGTGGATTGCCTGCCCCTTCTGGCTTCATGGCCCTTGTGTAATGTTAGGGACCAGGAACCAGACGGACACAAAACGTAAAATGCAATCACCTTTATTGTAATGACAATAGTGAACAAAGCCAAATCGTGATCCAAAAGCATATACCAAAAGACAAGCCGGGTCAGGAACCAAGACAGATACTCAGACAAGCCGGGGTCAGGAATACAGAGATCAGCGAAGTCAGGAACAAGCCAGGAATCAGGAGCCGGGATGGACGTCAGAGAAAGCCAAGTCATACACAGGAATTCAGGAACACAGCAATAGCACTTGGAGCCGGAAACAACACAAGGGCAAGGAGGAAGTGATGTTTAGCTGCTTAAATAGCCAAAAGGGGCTGGCTGTGGGCTGGACAATGGGCTGAGTCACAGGAGTGACAGGAGTGTAGCCATGGCAACCCAGCCAGGCTGTATAGCCTCCAGCAATGCAGCAGAAAAGCAGCTAGACCATAACAGTACCTCCTCCTCAACGACCCCCTCCCCGCGGAGCAGGGCCGGGTTTCAGGGGAAAACGCGAGTGAAAGCCACGAAGGAGAGCGGGAGCATGGACATCTGAGGCTGGAACCCAAGATCTCTCCTCGGGACCGTACCCCTTCCAATGGACCAAATACTGGAGCTTCCCACGGAACCAACGAGAGTCGACTATGGAGCGGAGCTCGAACTCCTCATGGTTGTCTACAGTCACCGAACGGGGGCGAGGAGTGACTGTAGTAAAACGATTACAGATCAGAGGTTTCAACAGAGAGACATGGAACACATTGTGGATGTGCATGTTAGAAGGAAGATCCAGGGCATAGGCCACAGGGTTTACCCGTCGAAGGATACGGAAAGGCCCCACATACCGGGGAGCCAGTTTCTGGGAGGGCACCCGGAGGTGGAGATTTCTGGAGGATAACCAGACCCTCTCCCCGACCTGATAGGAAGGCGCGGGTAGGCGTTTACGATTAGCCTGGAGCTCCTGACACTGTTGTGAGCGTTGAAGTGCCTCCTGAACCTGCACCCATGTGGAACGGATCTGCTGGAGATGATCCTCCAGTGCCGGAATCCCCTGGGAAGTGAAATTACAGGAATCATGGAGGGCTGATACCCATAATTCACCATGAAAGGGGAGAACCGGGTAGAGGCCGAGACAGCACTATTATGAGCAAATTCCGCCCAGGGTAGCAGATCCGACCAGTTATTTTGGTGGTCCGAGATGTAGCACCGCAGGAATTGCTCCAAGCCCTGATTGGCCCTTTCCGCAGCCCCATTAGATTGTGGGTGGTAGGCCGAGGAGAAGGAGAGTTGGATACCCAGTTGCGCACAGAAGGCCTTCCAAAATCTCGAGACGAACTGGCTACCCCGGTCAGAAAGTATGACTTTGGGAACCCCATGTAGCCGATAGATCTCCTTGATAAAAACTGTAGCCAACTCCTTAGCGGAAGGGAGCTTTTTGAATGGTATGCAGTGTATCATTTTAGAAAACCGGTCAACAACCATGAGGATAACTGTGTTACCGTTAGACAGCGGAAGGTCGACTATGAAATCCATGGCAAGGTGAGACCATGGCCTCTCACCAGTAGGTATGGGTTGGAGAAGGCCCACTGGAAGGTGACGGGGTGATTTAGTCTGCGCGCAGACTGGACAGGCTGCTACGAAGGCAACAATATCTTTGTTAATTCCTGGCCACCAGTAGAGACGGGAAACCGACCAGAGAAGTTGGTTCCTCCCGGGATGACCTGCTGATTTAGGATTATGATAGGTGGAAAGTAACTTGGTACGCAGGTTGACAGGTACAAAACATCGCCCTGAGGGGGTTTCAGCAGGTGCATCTACCTGAGCGGCCCGTATTCTGTCCCCGAGGGGAGATGTTATGCTGGTACGTATGGTAGCCAGTACTCGGTCCGGGGGAATAATCGGACTAGGAGGACACTCCTCTTTAGCTTTCGAGAACTGTCTAGAGAGAGCATCGGCCCGGACATTTTTGGTCCCCGGCAGGTACGAGACCACATAATTAAAACGGGATAAAAATAATGCCCAACGGGCCTGCCTCGGAGTTAAGCGTTTAGCCTCAGACAGGTAGGTGAGATTTTTATGATCCGTGAGAATTAGGATTGGTACAGAAGTTCCCTCAAGCAAATGCCTCCATTCTTTGAGAGCCAGTATTATCGCAAGCAACTCACGGTCACCAATTTCATAGTTGCATTCCGCAGCACCTAGCTTCTTGGAGAAGTACCCACATGGGTGCAACTGGCTCTCAGGAGTAGGACGTTGAGACAGGAGGGCGCCTACCCCTGTCTCAGACGCATCGACCTCAAGTACGAATGGAAGTTCGGGTTTCGGGTGTACCAAAACAGGAGCTGCGGCAAAAGCGGCCTTCAATGACTCAAAAGCTTTGATGGCCCCTGGGGACCAAAGAGAGGCATTGCCATCTTTTTTGGTCATGTCCGTAAGAGGCTTAACAATAGAGGAAAAATTCCGAATGAATTTCCTATAATAGTTAGCGAAGCCGAGGAACCGTTGAAGGGAGCGGAGACCTACAGGTCGTGGCCACTCGAGAACAGACGAGAGTTTTTCAGGATCCATAGCGAAACCGACCTCTGAAATTACGTACCCCAGAAAGGTGACCTGCTTGCGGTGGAATTCGCACTTCTCCAATTTGCAAAAGAGATTATTCTCTCGTAACCTCTGTAGGACTCGGGCTACATCAGCGTGGTGGCTTTCTATGGAGGTGGAATGGATCAAAATATCGTCTAGGTATACCACCACACATTGTTGGAGCATGTCCCTTAGGACATCATTTATGAATTCCTGGAAAACCGCGGGGGCATTGCAGAGACCGAAGGGCATAACTAGGTATTCATAATGCCCGCTCCTGGTGTTAAACGCGGTTTTCCATTCGTGGCCCTCCTTTATCCTTACTAAGTTATACGCCCCTCGCAGGTCGAGCTTTGTAAATACCTTGGACCCTTTTAAGCGATCGAATAACTCGGTAATGAGTGGAATCGGGTAGGCATTTTTAACCGTGATACGGTTGAGCCCCCTGTAATCTATACAGGGTCTCAGTTCGCCGCTCTTCTTTTTTACAAAAAAGAATCCGGCCCCAGCAGGGGAAGAGGATTTACGGATGAACCCCCGGGACAGCGCATCCGCAACATACTCCTCCATGGCCTTATTCTCTGCGACAGATAATGGGTAGACTCGACCTCGAGGGGGTATGGCACCAGGTTGCAGCTCAATGGCGCAATCGTATGGGCGGTGAGGTGGGAGCTCACCAGCCCGGCCCTTATCGAAAACATCATGAAACTCTTGATACTCCTCAGGCAACAAAGAGACCGGAGAAGTGGTTAGCACCTTCACCACTCTCCCTAGGCATGTTTTGGAGCAATTAGGCGACCATGCCAAGACTTCAGCCCTTACCCAATCAAACACTGGATTATGTTTGCGCAACCATGGATATCCTAAAACCACAGGATAATGAGGAGAGTGTATCACCTGAAGTTGAATAATTTCATGATGGAGAGCCCCGACAGCCATAGACAAAGGAGCGGTTTCATGGGTGACCTGCGGGGGCTGTAACGGTCTGCCATCAATCGCCTCAATGGCAAGCGGAGCAGTCCGAAGCTGCAACGGAATAGAGTGCTTCTGAGCAAAGGTGCTGTCAATAAAAAGGCCCGCTGCTCCCGAGTCAATGAGTGCCTCTGAAATGACGGAAATCTTGCCCCAAGTGAGACTCACCGAGACTAGAGGTTTATCCTTCTGGACATCTGGGGACGCCGAGACGCCACCTAAGGACTGTCCCCTCTGGAGCCTTAGGTGCAGGCGTTTTCCCGGACGTGTAGGGCAAGTTCGCAGCAGGTGCCCTGCTTTACCACAGTAAAGACAGAGACCCTCCCTCCTCCTAAAGGCCCTCTCCTCAACTGAGAGACGGGTAAATCCAAGCTGCATGGGTTCCACAACGCCTGAAGTGTCGAGACCAGGAGGCATGGGAGGAGAGGGAGGCACGGGTGGGGATGAAAAGCTCGGGGCTAAACGTATAGGAGGCCTCCGCAGGCGCTCCCGGAAGGATGGTCTCTCGCGGATTCGTGAGTCAATAAGGATACAAAAAGAGACCAATTCCTCCAAATCACTGGGAAGGTCCCGGGCCGCAATCTCATCCTTAAGTATATCCGAGAGCCCATTAGAAAAAGCAGCCACGAGAGCCTCATTATTCCAACCAACCTCAGCGGCCAGGGTACGAAACTCAATAGCATAGTCCGAAACCGTCCTTGTACCCTGCCGAATGGACATTAATCGTTTGGCAGCCGAAGCAGAGCGTGCCGGTACATCAAATACCCGTTTTAGAGACGCAACAAACTCAGGGTAATTGTGTACTAAAGGTTTCTGTGTCTCCCAAAGGGGATTCGCCCATGCCAAGGCCCTGTCTGAGAGTAAAGAAATCACGAAGCCCACCTTACTCCTGTCAGACGGAAAGGCCTGAGGTACCATCTCCAGATAGATACTGACCTGGTTCAGGAAACCTCTGCACAAATTAGGGTCACCCCCATAACGTTCAGGAAGCGGGGCAGACCCTGTCAAGCCTCTGGCAGTATTAAAATCACCAGTGGCAGACAGAGCGGAAGCAGCAGCAGGTGTAGAGGCAGCCTGTGCCGTGGGGACCTGAGCTGGCAGAACCAGATGTGCAGTACGGAGCAACAAGGTCTGGAGAGCTAGCGCAAATTGGTCCATGCGCTGGTCTACCTGGTCCAGCCTGGTAAAAACATTTGGTGGATTGCCTGCCCCTTCTGGGTTCATGGCCCTTGTGTAATGTTAGGGACCAGGAACCAGACGGACACAAAACGTAAAATGCAATCACCTTTATTGTAATGACAATAGTGAACAAAGCCAAATCGTGATCCAAAAGCATATACCAAAAGACAAGCCGGGGTCAGGAACCAAGACAGATACTCAGACAAGCCGGGGTCAGGAATACAGAGATCAGCGAAGTCAGGAACAAGCCAGGAATCAGGAGCCGGGAGGGACGTCAGAGAAAGCCAGGTCATACACAGGAATTCAGGAACACAGCGATAGCACTTGCAGCCAGAAACAACACAAGGGCAAGGAGGAAGTGATGTTTAGCTGCTTAAATAGCCAAAAGGGGCTGGCTGTGGGCTGGACAATGGGCTGAGTCACAGGAGTGACAGGAGTGTAGCCATGGCAACCCAGCCAGGCTGTATAGCCTCCAGCAATGCAGCAGAAAAGCAGCTAGACCATAACACAGAGACAACAGGTGAGGAGGGCCCTGCTCAAACGAGCTTACATTTCATATGCATGGTCTGACCTTGGGGTGAATTTCCACTTTTTAATACTCTTTTCTTCACTGTAGAATGATGGGCTTTAAATTGTTTGGAAACGGCCTTATAAATGGCCGATTAGCAGAACCCTGTCTTCTACTTGGCATCATAATTCCTATGGAAGCAATACTTAGTTTTTCACATTGGACTTCCCCATTTTGGTTTTTATTTTGTTGAATAAATCCTGACACTGTGTACTATGTCTTGTGTCGTCGTTCATCTGAGATTGTATTTACCTAATTTTGAGATAACCAAAGGAGCAGATGATTATATCCTGATATGTAAAACCATAGAATTCAAAGAGTGTGTACTTTCTTTTCACACAACTGTACATGCTCACATATAGACACACCCATGTTGACACAAACTTATACATACACACACACACATGCACATTTATGTTGACACACACAATTCATTTTGTGTGTGTGTGTGTGAAGTTAAATCAATAGCACAAACTGCAGTATGAAATTTGTCTTTTGCTTTCTAACGTGATGCGCTAAATGAAATCATTGGTGTGCCTGGCTACTTGGCAGACCAAATGATCATGGAGAAATAGTGCTGTGTCCTTTATGTGGCCTATTTATTAGGATAATAAAAAGTTTACAACTGCTGGCGAAATATGGAACACTGCATCTGGAGAATTCTACTTTTGATATGAAAAGGCTGCCTTATTATATACTGGATAGGCATAAAATGTATTAACCCATTCTTGTTCTAGATCTCTTTGACATACACTATTTACCTAAGTTTGTAGTGGTGACTTGTAAATTGTTTTCATGTGTATTTCATATTGTAGCAAGCAAGCTGTTTTATCCCATCAGCAAATGGTGTACAAACAATCGCACTTAGTATCAGCAGGAAACAATGCCCTTTTGTTTGTGTTCCCAGGCCAGTTCCTTATACTGATTATGTTGTGGTTTATAAGCATGGTCTTAATTAGTTTTAGTATGAGTGCAACAAAATGGACCATTAAGGAAAAACAACATTTCCATTCCAGTTCCTGAAACAAAAGGTACTTAAAATAACAACCAGATGTGACCCACAAATGCTTTTTTTGCATGGCTTTAGTATGTTGATAATATCATATGTTGATAATAATCATATGAACCCTGAAAGTACAATCTTTATGTAAAGGTACGTATAGTAGGTGCTGTCTGCTTCTGTGCTTATATGTGTGTGTGTATATATATGTGTGTATGCATATATATATATTAGACTTGTGCATTTGTATTTGGGCGAACATGAAAACCTATTGGTTGATGCCAGAGGAGGTCCCTGCAGGCGACCAGTAGACTCACTCGCGCGGCCCTCTATTGGTCGTTTGTACGGACGTTTAACTCTTAGAGCGGGGATACCAGTGGTTGCGGCACCAATATTTTAAAAGTCTGTACGAGCGACTCTATTGGTCGCCAGCCGGGGGCTCGTCTGCCATCAACCAATGAACTACAGGTGCACTTCATTGGTTGATGGCAGAGGTGGCCCCTGCCGGCGACCAATAGAGTTGCTTGTACGGACATTTAAAATCGTGGCGCAAAGCTGCTGCGTAGTGCGTACTGCGTTAACCCCATATTAACCCCTTCTGCAAAAAACAAATAAAAAAATTCAACACAAATATTCACCCAAAGCGAACACAGGAATGGGCGAATATTAGTGGAATACACCAAGAGTTGGCCGGCGCCCAAGTCATATATATATGTATATATATATATATATATATATCGATCTGCCATAACATTATGACCATTGGCAGGTGAAGTGAATAACACTGATAATCTTGTTATCATGGCACCTGTCAGTGGATGGGATATGTTAGGCAGCAAGTGAACATTTTGTCCTCAAAGTTGATGCGTTAGAAGCAGGGAAAATGGACAAGCATAAGGATTTGAGTGACTTTGACAAGGGCCAAATTGTGATGACGATTGGGTCAGAGCATCTCTAAAACTGCAGCTCTTGCGAGGTGTTCCAGGTCTGCAGTATCAAGTGATCCAAGGAAGGAAAAGCGGTGAACTAGCGACAGGGACATGGGTGGCCAAGGCTCATTGATGCATGTGGGGGGACGAAGGCTGGGTTGTGTGGTCAAATCCTACAGACGCGCTACTGTAGTTTATATTGCTGAAAAATGTAATGCTGGTTCTAATAGGTGTCGAAACACACAGTGCACCACAGTTGCGTATGTGGCCTGCATAGCCGCAGACCAGTCACGGTGCCCATGCTGACCGCTGCTCATTGCTGGAAGCACCTACAATTGGCTCGTGAGCAATAGAAGAAGGTGGCCTGGACTGATGAATTATGTATCTTTTATATAACGTGGACGCCCAGAGAACACATGGCACCAGGATGTATCCATGGAGGCCCCACCTTAAAACTTACAGAATCTGTGTGTATGCATGTGTGTGTAGAATAGAATATAATTTTTGAAAACGTATGTTTTTTTTTTCCAATTTATTTATTTTATCTTCTGTTTCAGAATTGGTAATGCACGTAAGGGCTCTGGCCAGGCAAACTGTTTCAGATTTATCTAATACTTTGATTTGCATGACACAGGGTAGACCACACCTGCTATATGTTGGTGGTAAATTAGTTTATTGGTTCTGCTTTGGTTAGGACTCTTCAAGACAAAATTTGTTCCTGAAAATTGTGCCTTGCCTACCTCTCAGCTTAAGCAATGGTGCTATTTGCAGTAGTAAGAGATGTTGAGAGATTCTTATTAAGGCAATAGGGAAGCTTTCCAAAGGGTGTGTGGTCTAATATTGTCTTCCTTTTTGTTTTTATAGATATACTTGAAAAAAACACATTTATATACCGTTGAAGCCAACAATGCGCGGCAGTTGGTGGAAAGTGCTGCCACGAATATTGAAAAACTTTTGATGAATCGCTCCAAAGCACTTGTGGTAAGTAAGCTCTCACTATCTATCTATCTATCTATCTATCTATCTATCTATATATATATTATATATAAATATATATATATATATTTGTGTATATATATATTACAATGTATATAGTGTATGTAAAAAATATAACTGTTGGTTCTGTTAAGAAAATAATGGACTATAGTTTGAATTACGTAAACATGGGCTGAAAACAGACAATGCGCTTGTCTACAAAACACATATTTTTACTTAATTAAAAAAGCTATGTATAGAGAAAGAGGTACATTAAACTAATTTTAGCTTTTTAAGCCACTTATATTCACTATCCATCCTGGAATAATCTCAGAATTAGTAGTAAAACAATCCTTTTAAATGGAACTTCTTTAAATAAGTTAAATGCAGTCTTTACCTCTATCATCCATCTAGTGGATCATTCAGAATCTAAATGTCATTAGCTGAGTAGCTTCTTGGCAGCCGTGCAGTTTCCAACCATGAGAGAGCTTCAATAAATCACTAACAGAGAGAATTTATGGCCTGAAAATAAACAGATTAAACATTATTTTCCTATTTTATTTTTTATGTTTGGTATACTCTGATGCCAGAACCACACATTTTACCAACCTATTAAACTATTGCTACTTTTATTCAGCACCTAAATGCAGATGTTCCCTACTTCAAGTTGTGTTGCATGTTATGGGTCTTTTGCCCAGATGTTAATTTCTGCTTTCTTGTACACGTTTGAGAATTATTTAAGTATCTTTAAGATGTTTTGCTTAGTGATGATTTATCAAATATCATGCTGGAATTGGTGCAAAAGTGCTAACGGTTTAGCATACGTAAAAGAAGAAATACCAGTATATTCCATATCAACTGCTCCACATTTGTCCTGTACTGTTCATTATAAAGATGACCCATAGTCTACAGAATTACATTGTAGGTTTAATGATATCCCTTGAATGACCACACTGTGGTGTTACATCACATTTATTTTTAAGAGCAACAGCAGCAGATTACATAGCACTATTACAATGGGGGACAGCGAAAAATAACACATTGTCCAGAAATCGACAAAAGATTAACACACATTAAGAACATACTGGTTTAGAAGGTGAAGATGACGTTTTGTTGTCCATGTATACGTGTTGATACAACCACTTAAAAAAATGATTAAACCAAGCTAGGGACATTATAAATGCAAACCTGAGACCTATTTACCACATATTTTAGGACAAAATCTTATATTTTTGGCCTCCCGTCAGACTGATCGCTTGTTTGGCTCTCAACCAAATCTTACTTCACAAAATAAGGAGCACTAGCCTGGGAACATAAAATATTGTTTTTAGAAAAACAGCACACATATTTTTTGATCAATCTGTATGTCAGTCATTATTTTCCATTACAAAAGCTAAGTTGTATTAAGCATTTATTTTGTACTTGATTAGTAAATTTATGAACTGACTGGAAAATATCCACGAACAAAAAAACAATAATGTCCAATCTGGCAGTGCAGTTAGACAGACGCTGACAGCTGTCTTCAAAAGACAGGAATAGGTTGGTGTCATTGTCGCTTTGAAAGGTGCAGTTCATCCAGATGCCAGAACGTCTGCCTTCTCTGCGAGAGAGATGCTTAAAGTGTCTGGCATCTTCTAGAAAGCTGCTTTGCCACAGCTGCCGCAGTCCTTCACATGTTGGTCAACTGATAAATGCAAACCCTTGCATTGCCAAGGCACACAGGTGGTATTTTCGGCAACATGTTACTGCAACCATTGCTATTGCAACTGTGCTATGTAGACCTCAGTTCTTCTACCTTTTATCTTATTTGTTGCATTATATATATATATATATATATATCAGATCATGCGTATGACTGAATATGAAACTGGCGCGAAGCCAACCTATTTATTTCTTGAGTGAGAGAATCTGACTTGTAAGCGACAAGGGGGATGTTAAGTCATTGCTGACCTTGCTTTGCATCAGGTTTGAAGCCTGCTAGCCATAATCGGAAACAGCACATCTTCCAGGGATTGATTGTAATAGGTTTGTACAGCTCTGTATGTTAATACTGCAGCCGAAAAGAGCACAGTTCATGAATGATAGCAGATTGTGTGTCTGCACTATACATTTTAGAATAACAAAATAAGTGAGGTCTGTGGTGTCAGAGATGAGCCACGAAGCATTACTTTGGATTGAATTGTTATTCACTAAAATACATATTTGATATAAAAGTAACTGTAAAAAAAAAAGTATCTGTAGATAGGAAAAAAAAAGAACCGGTCCTGCACCAACTGGCCAAAATCTGCCCCCTCCCCATTTTAGAAAACGAATGCAGTCCACAAACTGTCTTCATGCCAGGCAACTTCCCAGAGTAGGATACACAGAACTCAATGGACGTGGCTTTGTGAGGTGGCAGGGCTAGTCCTACAATGCTATTTGTTGGTAAAGAACTAGGAATGGAGCAGGGGACAGTAGGCAGGAATAGGAGGTGCATGGGCAGATTGAGTGTTGCCAAAAAAGAAATGAGTCCTGGGGAAGCAGGGCTTCACTTGGAGACTGAGGTTAACCTGTAAACATCCCCACTCATTGCCATCTTTCATGCAAGCAGGGTCTAGCCACACACACAAATCTTATTTCAGTTATTTCATTTTTAGTAATAAGCTACTTCCGATCTGTCTTTTGGAAAGGGTTTTGCTGTTCGTCAATACTGAAATATTGAAATATTTCGTCAATTTGAAATATTGTTTCTATTGCTGCTTTTTGAGAACATTTGGCAGGATAGGTAAAGTGGGTATAGGCAAAGTGTTTGTCCAAGGACACCAGTGTCCGTGGCAAGGTTTGTGAAGGTCCATAAATCATCAAAAAATTGTCTACCGCAGACCCCAGTAAATGTCCTCCATGAGCTCTGTTGGTGCCTATTCCTGAGGTAAAGCAGTGCAAGCGTGGTATACCTTCATTTAGACCCTATTTTACTTAGGACACACTAGAGTACCAGTCAGCTTTATAATGGTTATGCACATCTTCAATATCCTGGATAAGTTTGACATATGAGAGACAATTAAGCCTGTGCTCAGGGTTTCTTTTATCATTATTCCATGGAAAGTGCATTTTGGGGTCAACAGTTCTTGTGTGCTGGATAGCATGACAAAGGAGAACATATGTAAAACATAGCATATTTATACATATGTATACAGTATATTAAATTCACAGCCAATGTTTGACAATAACATATCAAGTCACTTGGGGGGAAAGTCTCAATTATTGCTACCAGTATCAGGACAGACAGTTTGACAAATCTGGTGGTGAATCATCTTCACAATAGCTGATGTTGGGGTGTTTTTCTCTGCAATGCCAGCCACCAATGGACATCCTTCCAATGTCAGAGAAAACATTGTAATGTCTGCTGAACAGCTTCATAATTTGTGGCTCTCCCTACAAGCACAGAATACTTTGGTAAAAGTCCAGTTGAGGCTCTTGTTGATCTTTTTGCTGTCTCAGAACCTTTGTGTTTGTGTGCTTTGCAGCTAACTAGGATGGAGTGCAAAACATGACTACATATCCATCCCAGCACGCTCCATCAGTAGATCTGGAGGGGACTGTACCAATGCCAAAAGCAGCAAATAGGTTTGGGAAGGAGTGACAAATTAGTCCAACACCAATCTCTATGTCCATGAGACAGTCCTCCATAATTGGGACTGTCAGCTGAACTCTCTTTCTCTCTTTAAGATTAAAGTTCAATTTTTAAAAATCTTTACAATGACAAACAAGCATTTTCTGACATAAATCATGCGTCTACTCTCCATTAGTAAATCATACTTAACAGTTATGACACCTAGTGCACCTTTTGATGGTAAAGCGACACGAGCAATTACAGTTAAAACCTTTTAAGATTATTCAATTTCTGATACAGTAAGGTAATCGAAATACTCTCTAGCATGGATTTCTTTTTGTTATATCCCCATTGAAGCCAGGTTGTCTCAAGGACAGTCAAAAGTCTACATGAAGAAACTGAATGTACTTTAAAATATTAAAACTTTGGAACGCTTCACATTATTAAAGATCCCGTATGCAATTTGCCTTTTTATTTATTCTTCATTTTAAATTTTAGGGTCATTTTGTTTTCATACTACATTGAGATCTGATTTCACAGATAATCAAGAAAGAGCTTGTTATAATAATCATTAGCATTTTCTTTGCATATTCCATTCACTAATGGTGAGCTTTTAGCTTAATGCTGTCTGATAACGTCATGTTACACAGCCCAACAGAGCTTAATTAGTCAGAGCCGCAGGGGAATCTTCTAATACAGTTTACCGTTACAATCAAACTTCATTCTCTTCCAATCCAACACGTCAAAGTAAACAATATTCATTTACATATATTTTTTTAAGGCAAAGGACCATACATTTTTTTTAAAAAGAATAATACAAAACACAGTAAATTGCTTGTCATTAACAAAAGCTAAAATAAAAAATAAAATTATTCTTGAAATTGTTTGTCTTTACTATAGCATTCAGGCAACTATAAAAGTGGCATAGTTTTTGAAACATGAAGAAAGTGTGTCCCACAGTCTGCATTCTCTGCCCTCCTGTAACCCTCTCCCTAGCGACTCTTCACCTTGTTTGATAGGTTTCATCGGTTTCATCTTGCTGTATCGTATCTATTGTAACAATGCTTATTCCGTTATAAGCTACAGTGGATACGTTCAAGATTAAGACCCCCCGACAATCTTACTGCTAACTTTTCAAAGATGATTATGGACATTAGCACAGATTCTGATTTACCCAAGTTCACAAATGTTTGGTGTTTCACTTGACCAATAATGTTAACAATTAAATTGAAACATAGACAACATACTAGGTACATCACAAAAACAATTCCCCTAGTGGACCAATGACATACCTCCTCATAAAATAAAGCTGCCGCTGTCACCCAGTGTCCAGTTTCTCAGCAAAACGAGCACCTTTAAAACAAGGTAAAAACGAAACAAAATAAAAGATCTTTAAAAAGGGTTCAAGACATTAGACATCTTGTACCCTTCAGAAGATGTCTCCTGTAAGGAGATGTTTTGGTCTTCATAACCTCAAAAGCCTATTTATGTTGCTACACATAAACTGGGCTTAATTTTGGCAGTGGAACCATTAAGCAAAATTACAAAAAGCATGTTATCCCATTTTGTGCATATATTATTCCCCATAAGTAAGGTATTATATGTATAAATGCAGTTTCAAATCATACAAAGTCATACATGTCCAGAAAAAGAACACTATATATGTTGGGTGGACAAAAATTTATTATTGTTGGAGAAAGACATAGGAAAAACATGAATTGCTTTGTAAAAGAGCCCTGCTCTTAAAGGGTTAGTGTTGCCAAAAAAAATATTTTAATGCTTTCACTACATAAAACGAAATTTAAATTAGGTTGAATTAGTTTTTTTTCTGACTAGAAATATCTGCAAGCAGTAATATAATATTTCTACTAATTAATGTTCAGCCTCTTTAAAGCTTGCGCAATGTCTTTAGTATCAAAGTGTTGTAAAGTACACCCTGAGAAGATGCTGCTCATTAGTGATAGTTCTCAGTGATAATTTTCTGTTTAATGTGTTATAAGTTCTGAGTTTCTTATTAAAACTTCAATCACAGTGTACTTGATTGCAATTATGACCACCATGGGCAATGCATTGTTTTCCCAGTAAATACGACAAACATAATTATAGAGAAACGTAATAGCTTATATATTAGGTTTCATAGAGTGATGAAGTTTTGCATGGAAGGCAAAACACATAATTTGCTTTTCATTTTAATATTTTAAACCAATCATCCATAAAAGACTTATTTTTTTTTATAGCTTTGTAATGTTGATATGTTTTGATATGAACTATACAGTACCTTTGGGCTATAAAAAAATCAAAATGTGTTAGTTTCATTCTACCCTTCATAAGATAAAGCAAAATACAAAAAGCTTTTAAAAATGTGCAAAGCTATAACCTGAGATTGATTTCATTTTGAAGTAACCAAGATTAATGATATACCGAAATTCAGACTAAATGTCTCAATTGATGGTGTTTCTATAATTTTATTTCATAGCTAATGGTGTGTTTGTATCCATTGGTTATTTGTATGATAGAATGGGACCTGTGTGAGCTATGCACAGGATCGTAATCTAACGCTGCCCCTTCCAGCAGTAGCTATATGAGGGTTATTGTAAATTAAGATGGTTATTGTAAATTAAGAAAGTCAATGAAAGGGGTAGGAAAACTACCAAATATGTAGAGAAAAGATGAATAAATAAAAAAACGTATGAAAGTAGGGGGGTCAGTGCTGAGCAATACTTGACCTAATAATACCCCTCTACAAATAAACACAGACACCAGATTTGGATGTAAACAGGCCACAGCATTTATTGTATATTTCAAATACTATATTAGCCAAGAAACAGAACTATAAATATTAAAGCATATTGTAAATAATCCAACATTATGTTACTAATTTAAAATATAACTTAGTAAGCTGATACAGAAATATCTAAAACTGTCCTTGCCAGCCATCCGCCGGAAAAAAATTCCCCCGGGTTCTCCCCTCTCCCCTCGTCTAACACAAATCGACATACCTCCAATAAATCAAGTGCTAACCACCAGCCGTCCATTCTCAGTGGGCAAGTCCATCCTTAACACATGAGAGGTTAAGGGAGGGATTGAGACCCAACTCGACTTCCTTTCTCATCCATTTATAATCCCCGACTGGTAAGGACATGACAACCGCCTGCTGTGACAAGAAGAGATGTTTGGCACTGACTAACCCCTTTGCTAATGACAGACACCCCACACAAATTGCTGCTGGGCATTCTTGTTTGCTAGGAAGCCCCTGGAACTTTGAGGTTTTGCAGAGCCTGCTTGTACACTGCAGTGTTTCTGGTAGGACGTACCATTATGTGTTAGTGGTCATTTTTGTTATTTTGCATTAGCTTCTCCTGTAGCTGCCTCCTTTTTGTCAGGAGCACTGGGCAGCTGCAGATTAACGATGGGGCCCCTTATGGGCATCAGTGATGGCAGTCAGCTTCCTGCTTTCTTTCATGTGACATGAAGCTCTTTTTGTAGTCACATTTTACAGTCCGTAAGAGTGGAGGTTACATGGATCCATTGGCGGAACTACAGCATTGTACAAAATGTCTTTAATAAAGGTTTTCCTTTATTGGAAGTAAGGGGCCTAGTCCAACCCATGAAAAACAGCCCCATACTATTATCCCTCCGCCACTAAACTTTACAGTTGGCACAATGCATTCAGGCAGGCATCATTCTCGTAACCCAGACTCGCCTATCAGACAGCCAAACAGAGAAGTGTGATTCCTCACTCCACAAAACACATTTTCTCTGCTCTTGAGTCCAGCAGTGGTGTGCTTTACACCACCCGATTCAACACTTGGCATTGTACTACGTGATGTGAGGCTTGTATGCAGCTGCTCAGCCATGGAAACCCATTCCATGAAGCTCCCGTTCCTCCCAAGCCAAGTTGCTCAGAGCGGTTGTCTCAGACAAACCCGAAGAATACACACTAATATTCGCCCGAGAAGAACACTGGTGCCCAAGTCTACTTTTGTCGATATAGTGTATATCAGTGTAGCAACACAAGGACAGAAGCAGCTTCCATGACAAACGTTTTTATACCACCTCATCTTATGGGTACTTGAACATTCTGTGTGGACATTCTGTTAGCCGAGTAACTTTCATGCAGTTCCCAGTCTTCTAATGTGTTAAGCAAGTTGAAGAGTTGCGTCTGGTAGGTAATTACAGGTTCTCAATGGAAATAAGAGTATTGCCTGCCGGATGGTGCTTGTCACTCTGGTGAGAGCACAAAAGCATATGCAGGCTATGCGTTAGCTTAGAAAGACCCCTCCCTGTGATAATGATACAGCTGATTGTTGGACTCATGGGATCAGAGTAAAAAACCTGATGGGAAGGGTACAAAGCAAAGCAGCAATCACCTTGCTTGTGCAGTTGTGGCATTCAAAGGTAAAGAAATGAGAATAATTGATTTAACCAGGAAAATAGCAACCCATTCTATAATTTTCCTATCTTAGCAAAGAATAATTCAGAACACCAACTGTTTTATTTCCAAACAGACATCATTCTTTTTCAGTGACCTGATAACTTGCTAGTTTAGTATAACCATAACATCCTACACTTACTGGTGGTAATTTGGTCAGTTGTTGAAGCAGTAATTACATTAAGTGATGCACATCACATGGGGACAGTGTTAACTTGTTATGTGTCAAGCCAGGGCAAGCACCCTTAAAATACATAAATAAAAAGTGATCTTGTTTGTACTAGTTTTCCAAATGATGAAAGGGTTTCACAGCAAAGCACTTTTAACCCCTTTGTGACAAAGGCTGATTTTACTTTTTGTACCCTTCGTGACAATGGCCTTTTTAACATTTCTGCGCTGCTTGTGTTTAGCTGTAATTTTCTTCTTTCCCGTTTACTGAACCCACACACATTAGATATTGTTTTTTTCAGGACAAGAAGGGCTTTCTTTAGATGACATTGTTTTGATTGTATCATATTATTTACTATTAAAAAAATTATAAAATATGGTGAAAAATTTAAAAAAAATGACTGTTTCTAACTTTTAGTTGAAAAATCTTTTACTCATCTATAAAAGGTAATGAAAAAACCTGCTAAATAGATTCTACTATTTGTCCTGAGTTTAGAAATACCCAATGTTTTTATGTTTTTTTGCTTTTTTCTACCCATTATGGGGCAATAAGTACAGGTAGCGTTTTGCTATTTCAAAGCCATTTTTTCCAAATCTGGTAATTCTTCCCCCCATGTGCCATTTCGGGTATCTTTGAACCCGGCCAATGCAATTTACCCCATCAAGTCATATATTTTTGAAAACTAGACAGCCCAGGGTATTCCAAATGCTAGTATTTTAACTCTTTCCATGCACCATATCTACCACCAGTCTTTGTCAAACTTTGTGGTAGTCATTTTTTTGCATTTGTTTTGTCACACACATTTTACTTCAGGTATGAATTAAAATGTTCTCGTTTATGTCACTATCACAAAACACCCCAATATGTGTTCAGCAACATCTCCTGAGCGCAGCGATACCCCACATGAATGATTTTGCCTGGCTGTTTGGGGGCAAAAGGGCCACATTTGGGGCATGCGCATTTTTCAATGTTGAACTTTGGCATTTGGGGATCCACTGCCCATGCCCTATTTGGTACATCTTTGAGCTGGGCCATTTCAGTGTGCCCAACAAAACCATATATTTTTCAAAACTAGACACCACAGGGTATTTTAAATGCTGGTATTTTAACTCTTTGCATGCACACATTTTACCACCAGCATTTTTTCAAAGTTTGCAGTAGTATTTTTGTGTGTGTATTTTTCCCCCACACACCTACTTTATGTATGAATTTACAGCTCCTGGTATATGCCGCTGTCACACGACACCCCATAATGTGTTCAGCAACATCTCCTGAGTGCAGTGATACCCCACATGCATGGGTGTGTCATTTTTTGGGGGAACTAAAAGGCCACATTTGGTACGTGTGCATTTTTCTAATTGGAAATTAGATGTGTGGCCATCCTTCCCCCGGTGTTAATTGGGACGTTGTTGAACCTGGCCAATTCAATTTACCCCATCAAATCATACATTTTTTAAAAGTAGACACCCCACGGGCATTTAATATGCCAGTATTTTAACTCTTTCTATGCGAGAATTGTTTTAAGCTAATATGCTAATTTTAGGACTTGCTCACAAAAATATATTTTTTATATTGATATATATTTTATTTTTTTTTGTCTTTTTT
>VKOC01018928.1:0-27019 GCA_009364415.1 Spea multiplicata | reverse complement strand
CTTATAATCGAGCAAATACGGTATATAGAATCCTAAAAAAATATTTAAGTACTTATCTTAAGGTGAAGCTGCAGCCCCACAGCTACTGCTCCAACCTTCTCTAGGGTCCATTGAGTCTCACCACTATATATATAATCAGCGGGAATACTTAAAGCTGACTGATAATAAGTACCGAATTTGTGTGATTATAAGACGATCCCAAAAATATAGGATGACTCTAAATGCAGAGGTCTGGATTTAGATGCATGATACCAGGGATGAGAAAAGAGAATGGTAGGTCGTGGGAGTACCTCTGGGTCCCTAGAGGTAAGACACGGCCATGACAGAGTCCCCCTCCAAAGCGTGATCTCTGGACGCCTGTCGTCTGTGAAAAGCCTCATTATTCCTTTGGTACATATAACCTTCAGTGTACTAGATATTCAAGGCAGCCATGTCAGATTTGGGAGTCAACAATCTTATGAATTTCTCCTTCATATTCTTCTTCTCCATCTCCTAGCACTAGAGTTGTGCAGTCTCTAACCAGATGGGACATCTGGTTTGAGACTGCACAACTCAAGGGACGTGGGACGCTCAACCACAGTACATACAGAGATTTAGTCATCTGTGGAAGGCTTTCTGTGCTGCTAAAAGAGGACCACAAACCAATGCAATCTGTATAGGTTCTTCCTAGTTCAGTTTACTAGTAGGAGGAGGAACTGGTCTGGAAGCAGGCCGGATTGCTTAGCCTTGACGTTGTGCCTTTTCCATGCACCGTTCTAGAAATCTCTGTTCATTCGATTACCAAGATTACCTTGTCTTGGTACGCACATTTGTTAATTTGTAAACTTGACAGGGTGGGGGTATAGTACTCTATTTCCACGATATAAAAAAGCCCTGGTGGCCATATGCTACAAACAAAGCCACAAGACCAATTATACAGCAAGCAGTTTTATGTTGGAAAGATTGTGCTGACTGCTATTTAATGTTTTTGGGGTAAGTTGCCAGCAATGTCCTTAACCAAGCGCTGGAAGGACAATACAGACATTACCAAGATCTGCAACCTATTGATGACCTTCAACCTATACCCAATTTATGAAGAATTTTTTAGTATATCTATCAGCATTATAGATATCTTCATTTAGTAACATGGAATGCAAAAATCTATTTTACCTTAGGTGGAGATTGCACTCTTTGTTCCATTAGATGCCAGCATATTACATGCTCAATAGCTTTATCTAATACACATTTCCCACCAGCTACAATCACAAGTGTTACATCACAGCGGGTTATTTGTTGTCTGTTCTGTAAATACAAAGTTTTCTAAATCTATTGCCTCCAGCACCTAATTTAGTGTGAGAACCTCGGCTTCATTCATGCAGCATTATATCTGAAGTCTGGAGATACCTTGTACAAGTATGTACAAGAATGAGACTTTCATTCAAAATAAGTAATGTAATTCTGCAAACCTGGTCGGCTGTTGAAAACAAGCTATGTTCTACTAAATTAAACTATTCAGTGACTATTTTACTTTCGCGCATGTTACAGATGTGATTTCAAATAAACGATTACAACAGCGGATACAGAGAGGCAGAGGGAGAATTGTGGAGTTTTCGCAATTCAATTCATTCCAAAAACACAAAAGAATTCTTCTTCCTAGCACGTATATAAAAAAAGACCCAGAAAAAACACAACTGCTCCTAACTCAAAGGCTATTACCCATAAAATAATTAAGCTGCATATATAATAATTACACTGTGTGGATGATAATAAGAATAAAGTCATTTGAACAAACTATACATAAGAATCCTCTTTAAAACTGTGATCACACTTAGTACCTACTAAGCTTCGTACTTTACGCCACTAACCACTTCTCCCACACCCCACCCACCGAAGGCACCCATGCAAAGCCAATGCCCCAGTAGAGGGGTAGCTTCAGGTAGCCTACCTTGGGAAGTCCTCAGGTATATCGATAGCTATTAATGTATCTGAACACAACATTTAGAATAGCAATGCAATTTATTTAGCCAATTTGGTTTCTAAACCAACTGACCCATTTAATCTTAACTTTCGAATCACTCTTTACACTTTCTCAAATTCCTTTAATGTATTTCATGTAACAAAGTCAACCTCATACCCTCTAACCTTAAATGATACACTTTAGTTCACTATTCTTTTTATTAAGAGGAATATAAAAAGGGATGACGTCAAGGTGGAGCAGGAAGCTCACAGGCAACGTTGGTTCCCTTTTAAATGAATGTTCCATGAAGTCAACATAAAAAGCTATAGAAAGCTGACTGTTATTAGTGCTTTATTGTTATACAATATTGTTCAATGTTCTTTTCATCTTATAAACCAGTAAGAAAACAATAAGTGATACTCACGTGGAGCTCTTTTTCAGACTCTGGAGGAAGCAGCTTGACAAAGTTATCTGGAAACACCCCTCTTCTTCCATTGATTTCTCCTTCCCACCAACCCACATCGACACAATCCTACAGAAAGCATCATTATTAGATGTCTGCATGTGATAACGTTATGCCTTTTGTTTCACCACACCTCTTATTTCCTCATAATTTGTTTGCTGCCATTATGTTGTGTGATGACATATTTTTGTTGGATGATATGGTTTTAAGTTGTTTCTTTTTAATATCAGCCACTAGTTATTACATATGTCCCAAAAGTCCTGTCCTAGTGTCCCTTGTAAGTGGCGCTAAGTCACATTTTCTGTGGGCAGTGTAGATCATAGACCGGTTGGGAAGATCTTCTGGAGATCTGTAAAATCAAAGACCTGTGCCTTCCACCCTGGGCCTGCACAATCTCTTCTCTGCTTGATACCTGAAATGTTGGGGATACGGTTTATTATGCTTTATTTTTGTGCTCTATAACTTTCTAGATGAATAGGCAGATCTATCATGAATAAAAGCAGCAGTCACTTGGATTGCTTGACATTATGGACTATTTGATGTGACTGTACTTAGCATGATCTATTCTTTTTCATGTGTGTGTGTTTGCTTTTATTTTGTCTTTTGTAAGACTCTAGCAAAATATCACTTAATCTGTTGATTATAAACTATAGTTTTTCTTGTGATGCTGACAAGTTGTGTTGTTATGTGTCAATTTTAACCCCTTAATGACAAAACCCGTACATGTACGGGCTCAAAATGCATTGTTTTCAATAGGTTTTGGGACCGCCCATTGTCCTTAAGGGGTTAAATGCAGGTGAATCCTTGTCACATTGTTATTTTCTTGTGATTATATGCCCTTATATTACATGCAGGGCACAAGGTCTGAAGTTTTGAAGGATAATTATATGCAATTAGTCTTAAATGCTTTGGAAAAGCCATCCCTTGTCTGCCTCTGTTCTTTGATTCTAGTGTTTGAGGTCATCTGTACCATTTTTTTTGTTATTAGAATGGCTGTGCTAATAGCTGTTCAGTTATAAATATGATCATGTGTATAAATATGATCACCAAGGGCAACGTATCCTTCTGATTTAACATGGAAGAGGTTCCAGTTCGAGATCAGCATAAAAAGGCTGCACTGAACACATATTCAATACTGATAAAATAATGGTGCCCAAAACACAGCAGGTTAATATGGTACCTATATAGAGAAATGGACTGACGGCCAACAAGGGTAGAATGAGAAGCACAGGGAGGAGATGCATTATATGGGGGTAGCAACACGGTTTGTACAGGAAGCATGCATACTAAAAATTCCTGCTTTTAGAAGAGAATGAATGGTTTATATGAGACAAGTCTTATTTCCTAACTACAATAACTGAAGAATGCATGCGCCAGTTTGCATGCAGTAAAATCCATTGCAGTGAATGCAACACAGGCTTCATCATACATTAAAATAAGGACAGAATTTGGGGACTAGACTGTTCCTTTAACACTGTAGAATCGTTGACGAGAAGGAAAGGGCAATATTGTGATGACAAGCTACTAACAGTGGTACTTATTTTGTATACAAAGGCTGCTGATAAAGTAATAATTGTCTCAGATATGGCTCAGAAATGCCCACACTGATCATAGCATGGAACAAGCACACATTCTTATTCTGATCCGGCTGTGTGCGGAATGCCTGTCGTCTGACAGTACTTTGTTTTCCCTGGCATGACATTCTTTACTTTGGTTATTTACTGACAATTCATCATAAGAACACGAGCAGTACTTCTACGGGTTGCTGCAATTACATTAGGGGAGTATACATATTTTTTATTGGGTTGTTTTCATTGTTTATTTACTGGCAATACAGCTTTTATTCAGAGCAAAAAGATGAGCATTCAAGAGTCACAACCAGTTTATTTAACATATATGAAAAAATAAAGCTGTAATGTTTAAGCATTGCACACTGCTTTTACATATACATAGCCTGGGATAGCAGTGTTAGTCCAGTAGTGTAAATGAAAAAATATAAAGATGAGTAATGCTATTTAAAATACCTTTTGATTGAACGGACATTACATTTTAAGAAGAACTATTTAAGAAGAAGTATCAACATCCCTTCATCAAGTCAAAAGCAATACTAACCACATTCAGTATAAGTAGAACGATAGAGACTAGTAAGGTACAAGTCACCGCTACTTTAAGATGGTAATAAATTCATTTGGAGGAGTAGAGGGAGTGAATGTGATGATGGAATTGTTAAAACAAAAAACATCATACATATATCTTTGGACAAATAAACAAACTGAGCCCTGTTAAACGAGAAGAATAAATTAGAATACAATTAAGGAAATGTCATACTGTAATGTGACAGGAATCCTATGTCTATGTTAGTTTTGAAATAGTTAAGCATGGTTTTTTGAAAATGGATTTTCTGTTTTTTATGTTTTTAAAGTTCCCCTTCAGTACTTTTATTTTGAGGTCCTCAATGGAGTGGTCCCTCATGGAGAAATGGTGGCAGACCGGGGTGCAGTTATTATTTTCATTGCGGCTGTTGATGGAGTGTCCATGTAGGTTGATCTTTAGGTGCAATACTAAAAGCACAGTCCTCAAGTGAACTCAGAGCTCAGTGTGATGTCAGGGATAATCAGGGGATCTCCCCAACTGCGCCATGGACCCCCTTTGCCTGCAAAAGTGAGACAGTGAGGCTGCTTGTTGGGGCAGTGCCCTAAAATTGACACTGTCCCACAGAAAATGGGGCACTTAGGATGTATGTACTGCCCCTTACTTTAAACATGATCCTGGAGATGTACTTGGTTGGGGCTTTTTTAGTAGCAAAGAAATATCCTACTGAGCAACTAAGGGTTGCTCCAGGGCCACAATTGATTTTGATCTGCCCCTGGGTGTCACACCAAACTGTGAACCCATAACTGAACTAATAATTTTACACAAAAGATCATCAATAATATGTATAGAAACATGAGCTTTTGACATTAATCTATAGTATACCTTGTTTATAACAGCGACAATATCACCTTCTCGGATTGTCAATTCATCTTCATTAAGTGCTTCATACGGGAAGAGAACTTTACAATATTCTTTGGCTGGAAGGGAAATAAATATTCTTTAATGTCTTTATTCGGCATACACAATAAAACATGTAAACAATATTATCCATTGTTATTATCCAAAAATAACTGAATGTCACTGCCCTAAACTCATCATCCTTATACTCATGCCTTTTCATTTTTGCAATATTATTAATAAAAGAGTACAGTTAATGGACATGATTATTCATGCAAAACAGAAGAACTTTAATTCCCAACACTTGAATTGAACAAAGAAAAACATTTTTGTAACCTATTGATAACTATTTAGGTAACTGAGTAGGGCACTCAAAATAATAATAGAAATAAAACATACAATTTAATTTATCCAAATAATCTCTGCTGTTTATACTCACTCAATGACATTCTGAGTGTCTAGAAAAGAGGGACACCATGGGAGCAAGTGAGAAAGCATTGTGGCCCCAAAGATGGACCCTTGGGGGGTATGCAAACAGGAAATTAAGATGGTATTCACACAAGGTGGGTTTGCAATACAGATTACTTATTTTAATGTCCAAGCACACTTTTATAAGTTTATTAAGCAACTGTATGATTAGGGAGTTTTAAGGGACACTCATATGCAAGTTAATGCATGTGAAAGCTGAGAGGTCCCTTTAAATTTATGTGGCGCTCCCCTCACAAAAACATTGGGGTATTCTGCAGAATCACCTCATATACATTTGCCCTTTCCCTCATCCCCAGCTATCTTCCCTGCAGGAGTTGTGTTCAGCTGAATCTTCTTGATATACTTACTGCCTGTTAGCTCTAGACTCTTCACCAGGGTGCTTAGTCAAAAATGGTCCCAGTGACCAGAATTGTTGGACTACAGAGGGGATGGGGACTGTGGGCCTGCAGCTTCTCCCTAAGGTAAGTACTTTAATTGTTTTTTTGTAACAGTTTTAAAGTACTAATATATACGTTCTTCTTTGGTGAGGCTGCTCTCAAGATTGTAAGCTTGCGGGCAGGGCTCTCTCCACCAAATGTATTGTCTTGGTCTGTCAATTCTTGTATTGTCATATCCCTTGAATTTATATTGTATTAAGCGCTGCGTAAACTGTTGGCGCTATATAAATAAAAGATAATAATAATAATAATGACATTAAACTGTCCATTTAAGTATTGTTTTCCTACAGGTATCAAATGAATATTAAAGTACTTAAAAAGTACTATTGATGAGGCTGTATAGGACATCATACTATCCTATTAAGAATGGAGGTTTATTTTTACCTGAATTCAGTAGGAATATACAGTTCCAATGTGCAATAAATAAATTGTATCTGCCACTCTCTTCCAAAATGAGCCCTAAAAACAATCTATTTTTCAAAGTAAAATTTATGAATATATTTGGCCTTAAAGACCAGTGTTCTGGAAAAACAACAAATGTGTTAATTTATGATGCAAGATCCGTTTGTTATAGTATGAAGTGTCCTTCTCCCACTATAATACTGATTTACATTACACCAGGTGGCTGCAAAACACAGATCACAATGTATGCAAAGCTTCTGAACGACCACGAGTAGCCATCCAGTCCCCTGCGCACTCTATTTCTGGACAAAGGGCTTAAGAGTATACAGACCTTCTAGCACAACTAACCCACAATTAAATTATGGAATTTAGAACATTATATACGGTAATACACTAATAATGTTTAAAATGCATCCATAAACCTAAAAAATTGCTTTTTGTGGTTCTTGTAGGGAACATGAACAAAAATAACTGCTTACACGATCTATCTACATATTTGAACTATTACAATTTGTTCTATGATGGCCGGAATTTTCAAAAACCCAATTACAAAGTGCACCTGATCTCAGGCACCATTACTGGGCTTTTCGAAGAAGAAAAAGTAGCATTTGAAGCAAGCCAAAGATTAGCTCCCACGTAAAATATTATTAAAATATAAAATTAAAAATCACTTTATTTGTCCTCTTTGCAGCAGGGAGTCTTGCATAAACATCCTTTCTATATAAATCACAGAAATGTATAGATGCTACAACCCCAGAGAGGAAATGTGAATCACATCAGTTCCTGTTTTATTGGAAAAAATCCCATAAAGGGAAAAAAATGGGTCTTTTGAGAATTAGATCTCTTCTTTCAATCTTAGCTATAGATGGAGCTGTGATGACCCAAATTTAGGTACCCTTAAAAAAATTGAGCCCTGACATAGCATTGCTATCATGCCATCACTGACTATAAAATGGATGAAAATCACAGGAAAAACAATAATTTAAGAATCACAACTTACAGTTAGATTTGCTCTCTGACTCCATTTTTAGCGACTCCTGTGATGTCATAGTTGATGGCATTTTCTTCCCCATAGCCTGAAATAAAAAAAGGAAAATCTGCTAACTTCCCCATTTCGTTTGCATACATATATTATATTTTATCGCCACATTATAAAGCTGAAAATGTAGGGCACTGTGGATTAGAACAGTTGCTTAGAAGCCAGCTATTGCTCAACTGTACCAAAAACCCCACTGCTTAAATATCAAATTGTGAATATGCACACAATGATCTAGTAGTTTTGGAGTAATGTCATAAATCTGTTTTACAGTCAAATACATCAGTTCATTGTTGACATTGAGAATAGCATTTTTAGGAGCTATGGCTCCTGATTTTAGTCAAGATCTTGTCTTTTAACACCTTGAAGCCTGTGCAGGGGTATCCATCAATCTCTTATGTGTTTTTATAGTCAGCCCTGAGCCTTTCAAAATCCTTTTTCAACATTCAATTCATTGTAAATGCAGTAGGAGAGGTGACTTTCTTGAAACAAAGCACACAATCAAGTCCCGTTCACAGAAAATCTATTTTAGGGCCAGATAATCCCTAAAGACAAAAATGTAATACATCATTTTAGCATCTCCTTATCTGAGGTCATGGACTTGTCAGGGGTCATTTTCATAAACAATAGACTGCTACAGAAGATATTGGACAATGTCTTAAAGTAGACCTGGCATGCCCAAATGTGTGGAATCTATTACACACAAAGTATAATACATATGTGTTGTCACATGATTAGTACATGTATAAATACAATTTCTTGCCCTACTGAGTTTTACCTTGCCGTGTTTTATTTTTTGACTGGTGAAAAGCCTTTTTTATACTTATTATACAAGCTTTTTTCTTGATGACACATTCAATATTTCCATCATAAATGAATCACATCAATACATGAAACACAACCGCCTCCGTAAACCAACATCATAAATAGGCATTGGAGGCACTAATAGGTCTGCACTCTGGATTTCTGGACTCCAGCCCTACATCCATTGGAAAACATCCTACCTTTATCCTCCACCCGTTGGCACTCCCTGGGCACCTAACCTAAGTACCCACCTCTCGTTCCTCTGTATAGCTATAAGAAGAATTTACACTAAGTAGACTGTGGCCACCTTAGATTGGTTGGCCAACTGTCCCTTATACCCCATAAAAATATTGTCCTGCAGAAATTAGTTTCCTACTGACCTGGCTGGGGAAAAAAATCCCACAGGCAATGTTATTGCATAATAAAGCTGGAGAATGGTTAATTGGAGTATTTCTCCTATTTAAGATTCTGAATTACCTTTCCTATCTGACATTTCCATATTCGCACAAATACACACGCATGCTGTGTATATTGGAAAGCTTGATTTGGTTTTCATTACTCTGCTTGGATACTGAGATAAACACAGCTGACAGGTTTTTTTGACAGTCTGATGAAATCAGCTTGTAAAATATCATCCCTTATAGTCCACATAATATTCTTTTCACTGTTCTCATGCGAAATATTTTTCATTCTAGTCACATATACTGAAGGAGTGGGTGCGCAAAAGCAATTTAGCCTCTGATAATGAACTAAAATGCATATTTTTCAGATGCCTATCATCATTTATGACCACCGTAATTATCCTTCATTCATTTTAAACGTCTCGCACTGTGTTAATGGCATTGCCAATACTTTGTGATGTCACTCCGTCGCCTTGTTATTAACCCTTCAAAGTGTCACCAAGGTCTTTCCAATGGCTATGGAAACTATGAAGCTGTAAGAGCTGTCAAACAAGTTAATGAAGCATCTACGCTTTGACAGATCCTGGGAAAGCAGAAATGGATAAAAATGGCAATTTTCTGAACTTCAGCCAGCAGCTACAGAGAACTGGAGTGCTGTCTGTTACCAGCTTTGTGAACCCCTAATGCAAATTAGCAACATTACCGTTTTTTAATAATGAAAAGGAAATTCATTATTAATGCTGTTCCACCCACTATGCTTTGAACACTTTTATAACGTAATGAAGCATTAGGATTCCTAGTACTGCTGAACACCCAAACACATATTGGTACTAGGAATCATTCTTTAATCAAGTTTTTTCCACATCCATAATTTTGGTTAGGAACATTTAAATGTCACTTAATTGTGACACAAAGATTAGCTTACTACAGAGTATGTATGTATAGATATGCGCATATGTATTTGAAATCACACACGCATTTACACTACACATTTTTACTACTTCAAAAGTTTGGTGTTTCCTTTCAAAACCGTGGAGTCATAAAGCACCTCTGTAACGTCTACTGAGATATTCCATTAAAAATTAGCTATTTCCAGATGCAATAGTCATTTACAACATTAACAAAGTCTATGCTATATTTCTGATCCATGTGATGGACAGAATGTTACATTGCCTTGGAAAAGTATTCATCCACCCTGTCATTTTTCCTATTTAGTTGCATTACAACCTGGAATGAAAACAGATTTCTATTTGGATTTCATGCAAAGAACATAAACAAAAAAAACATTGGTGAAGTGAAATGAAGAAAATATTTTTTATTAAAAAAGTTCTGAATAACCCATTCCCTTTGCTATGAAGCCCCTAAATAAGATCTGATGCAACCAATTACCTTCAGAAGTCATATAATTAGTTAAATAAAGTTTCTAAGTGTCACATGATCTGGAAAGAATATAGCATCACAACAAACCTGCCAAGATAGGTCCACCAAGATAGGACCACCTACCAAAACTCACGGACCAGGCAAGGAGAGGCAACAAGGAGACCAAAGAGAAATCTGAAGGAGCTGCACAGCTCTACAGTGGAGACTGGAGTATCTGTCTATACAATGACCACCTGCCTAACATTGTATAGGTCCCCCATTTTGGGTCTACCACTAGACCTCTGAAGGTATGCTGTGGTTAGCAGCAAGTCCTTTAAGTTCTGTAAGTTGCGAGGTGGGGCCTCCATTATGACCACTCACCAGGATGTATCCATGGAGGCCCCATTGTATATATATTACAATATATTATACAAGTTTGAAAGGAAGAGTATGGGTCATTGGAGGAGCTATATTAGAAAAATCTCTATCTGGGGCTTCATGGCAGCTGTAATGAAACCATAAGCATTGCATGTGGTTGCAAAAGCAAAAAGTGTGTCTAAACAGTACCAGACATTAGCATTAATCACTTTATTTAAGTAAATTATCTTTTATGGGTAACAACAATTAACTCAACAGGAACCTCAGAAAAACACACTATGTTCATACTTTCAGAAGTGTTTTGTTATTTTACAATTTTTGCCATGTCATGTAGCAAAATTCATCTAAAATTCATCTCAACCGGGCCGGCCCAAAACAAAATGCCGCCTGGGGCGAAGTTTAAAATTCTGCCCCCCCCCTTCCTCTGCCTCCGTCCCATTATCTACCCTTCCTCTCCCTCCCTCCCTATTATCTACCCTTACTCTCCCTCCCTATCTCCCTATTATCTACCCTATCCCCCTTGTCCTGTGGCGAGTCTCCCTGCTCGGTCTCGGTGCCGGATTGTAATGCTGAGCGCCGGAAATTACGTCATCTTACTGCACTTAGCATTACAAGCCGGCCCCGAGACCGAGCTTGAGGGCTCTCAGAGGAGAGAGAGGGGCGGCGGGCGGGTACTGACAAGCGAAAACCACTCAGCGCCCTCTCTCTCTTCCGCTTTAAAAAAAAGGGGCTTGGGGCGGCAAAGTGCTGCCCCTTCAAAAGTGCCGCCTGTAGCAATTACCCCACTCTGCTCCATGGTATGGCCAGCACTGATGGTCTGGCTGGAGATCTGTGAGATCTCTGTTGCATCCAGCCCATTTGTACTATGAGGGTTTGTTCCTAGCCATGGTGCTTATAATTTTGGAGGGACCTCAATAGGACATCATGTCCTGGTGCATAGGACATAAAGTGCAAGAAAGAGGAGACACTGCTAGGGGGTATTTGCGGCACTGCCTTATGTCAGGTGTGGGCAGGCTTTTTATTGTTTCTTTTTACTGAAAAGGTAGGCATTCTTTCTGACCTCGTAGAGAGTGAAGACTGTGTTAGCTTTTGTTTGAAAACTTCTTCTATTAGTTTTCCACACGTTCTGTAAACTAGTATTGTATAGTTGTGTATCAACATGCTGTGATAGATAAATGGCAAATTTGCTGAAGACAAACTTATTACAAAGAAAATATTCTATTTCTTAGAATAAAGACTCAATACAATTCACATAGCTAGCAGAGGAATCTACTAATCTACGTATTGTTACTGAAAGCTTTCAAGACATGCAGTGCTTACAAAGTTAGATGATACATCCTTCCCATTTCTATAGGACAGGATGGATCCATAAACAGATTCTGCTTAATAATTAAGGATATATTTCCTAGCCTATAACATGGACACTACGGCAAGCAGAGGTTACAGTGTTATATGAAGAGCCTTCTGGCACTTGGTCACCATAGAACACTTTTAAGAATGGAATTCACTGGGAACATGTTTAAAACATGTTCTTGGTTTATTTTGAGCTCTTGTGTGATTATTATTATTATCATTATAATTATTATTATGACCTTGAATATTGTCCACATCCACCAGGCAAGCCAGAAGATCTGCTTTTCCCACAGGAATCTTGTAGTGCTACCACCTCAGCATGGGATCCTGTGTAGATATGTACAAATAGGGCCAACAATGATCACATTTTAGCCTCTATATCCACTTTACGCTCGGAATTGACATTACATCCTCTTCCTGCATGCTGGATCAGTCAGCACACAGCATGGAGGAAGAGATACACAGTACTACTGCAGGTAAGTAGTGTGGGCAGGGACACAGAGGCACAGAAAGGCAGTTTGGGGGCAAATATGGCACAGGCAGGCTTTTTGGGGGACGGAAAAGTTGTTTGCGGGGCAATGTGTTTTCTAGTTACGCCCCTGATACCTTGCAAAGGCCTAAATCCAGAATGTTTATGCATAGTTAAGTTAGTGAGATTGTTCTTAACCTCCTCACCTGCTCTATTTGGAGTGTTGGCCCTTCAAGAAGAGTCAAGTGAAGGAGTTGAAAAGACAACTCTCCCACAAACTACCCTGTCAGATAAAAAAACTACTGTACCGTATGTGGAATAAAATGTTTCTATGTAGGAAGTTTACTGTGGCATATAATGAGGGTAGGCAGTTGTGCTTTTTCAATCAGAAGAATTCTGTCATTGTGTTGAAGGAAAAACATCATACTAACACACAAGTTATGTAACCAGATGTACTATTTCATCACAAACACAAAAGTGCCCTTTGAAAGCATGCTTTGGTGAGAGACTGTCACGACAGCTTACACATTTTATAAAAATAAACTATAATAAGCTAAACCTCGACCACGATCACGATCATTTTTTCTCCTATTATTCCTCCAAGTTCATCTTGAACTGACCTGCAAGTGAAATAAATCATAGAAGATCCTGTTTGTTCGCAGCCTCAGAAATGTCCTCTCTGGGCATCTCTGTCCAATGCAAGCTAATTAGCAGCTAGAATGCAAGGTTTCTATTGCTGGAGGGACATATTAATTCATCCGCCAATTTCCATTTCTGTGACATGCCCCAGGCAGGTTATCCTTATTTGAAATCAACAAAGGTCAAAACATAAGTGGCATATTTTAATGAAAGACACAAGATGGGACAAGAGGCCATGGTTGAATGCTGGCGGCTGGCAACATGTGGGAAATGGAGAAGATAACATACATTGCTCAATAAGTTAGAAGCCTGCACATTACATGGAGGGTTTGGGTCACAGCGCTTTGCATTAAGAGCCACTAGCTACTACACAATTCGTAGGCTGATCATGTTTTAAAATCATAACAAAGGAAGTGGGTAAATAGGAAAAAATAAATAGGGCTCCACAATATTATAAACTAGATAATAAAACCTGCGGTAATGCAGACACGGTGGATGGGATGATAATTCTTATATATCAAAAATTTGTGAACATTTGGGGCGAGAGTATGAAGAATTTTCACCTTGACCGCCTCATCAGCTGTGGCTCAATTGTGCCGGAATAAATACAGATCGGGACAAATATATTCCAGTCTGACCCTGACTTTCGTTTATGCTCATTGCAAAACTTAAATGTCCTAGAAATCGCCTTTGTTTCGAAATAAAAGGAAAACCACTATCTGAGGGGCCAAATCAACATGGTATCCATGCTACTGTACACAATAGTGTCGCCAGCCACGGGTTCTGTATCAGTTACCTGACATTTGCAACAATTTACACATACAACCAAATGTTTTTCCAACCTAAACGGCTAATAACAGTATAATGCCAGGAAAATTGCCTCTAGGGGTTGACACTTGACACTGGTTATAAATCAATCACATTCAACAGTGTATTTTGCTTTGAAGATAGGTGGGTGTTTTTCTGTTAAGGTAGCTTTGAAAAGTCGTTACTGAGCTCTTCCATTTGAAAACAATGCGATGGCGTACTGATTTACTCAATTACCCAAGTCTGTCTAATTATATAGATAATACAATATATTATTACATGACAAAGGGTATTGGAGTTATAAAAGGGTACATTCTTTAAACAAGATATTTATCAAAGCTACAGGCTTTACAATAGACTTATTACTGATCAGTTATCATTTGAGATAAGTTTACCTCTGGCTCTAGAATACCAGTTCTCCTTCAGACCACAGTGGAAACATTTGAGATAAAATTTAATTCAGATAATGGAATCTAGCTTGTTATATCTACTGACATCAGCAGGACCTCCCGCCAACGTCAGTGGGCAGTCCTGGCCGTGTCCCGCAAGAGAAGGCTCCAGGTTGCCGGAGCCCAGAAGTTCCCAGATATGCACATCATGCTCTGCTCAGGCAACACATAGAGTCTACCCAACTTGCATATGTGTAATTACTGTGTTACTAGGACATCATGGGAACACAGGTTAGGACATCCCGTCAATGGGACACAAATTTTGCTCTCAGGATTGTCTCAAACAATTGACAGCGTTATCAGTACCCTGGTCTGGATTTCCAACAAAATGCTTTAGCGCATATATACATACATTACAATGTGTTTCCCCTGATATTTCATATTTTTGGTATTTGTGCATGTATGATACCTATCTACTGGCACAAAATACACAAGAAAAATAGGTTAGATGTGTCTAGGCGTCATTATAGCTATCTATATATATATATATATATGCACAATTATTTAAACCAATGGAAACATACAATAAGCATTTCCATTAAAAAAGAAACATAACCATGGTTACCTACTTTTCAGTTATGGCATGCACCTCTCTTTTTTAATACTTACTTTTATCTTATGTTTTTTGCATATGAGCAATACAAAAAAAATAAGAAGTTGAACATATCTTGATTGCCCTACGAAATATGAAATGACAAACTGCGGGAAATAATGCTGATGTTGGACAGTAGTACATAGTGCGGTAAGACTAAGGTTCAAGGGAACTAAACTCCCAGTTCTTGTAACATGAAGAAAGGCATGCCCGCTGCAAATGTGAATATCGGAACTCGTGTCTTCTCCACTATGTGTTTCCATAGAAACAGAACACATTTATAGTTTCATCTAGCTGCGGTCCTTGAATGCACAAAAACATATTCAAATAAAAAGTTCTTCTTTTTCTTCTCTATGAAGAGGGAATAATTGCATTAATTAGCTAACCTATAATAAGTGCTTTATTGTGGCAACTTTCTTCTATTTCCTTACTACTTTCTGTTACTTGAAACTTGTTTATACTGATTACTTATTTATGTATAAAATATGTATTGTACTTTTTTAGAATTTTATTCCCTATTCTTCTAAAGGGTTGGTGAGTGAATAGATTCAGACTCGCACCTACATTTCTAAACAACAGCCCTGTAAATAATTTACTTCACTCAGCAATAATGTTTTGGGGAATAATATATATTTTTTTTCTATAAGGGATGCAATGAGATCCAATTCTGGCCTTTCGCCTATAAATTTACAGGGTCATGGATTACCTTGTTGAGAGGTTTCTGAGGTTTTGAAGTATGTGCTTCTGATTTTAATAGTGTTTTTTAGGTTTGCCTTCCTTTTGCCTTTTTATGGTGCAATGTGAATGAGTAAATTAGTATGGCTCCTATAGAGTTAGTTGTGTCTACAGATCTGGGATACAAAATAGAGGGGGCTTTGGTTCTTTTATTAATTCCAAAAGTGATCAATTGGGCAGGAGGGTCATCATTTATTTGCAGGTTGTGATGCAGAATTGGCTTCATTCTTTCTGTGTTGGGGCAGCTTTGGCTCACTGGGAACTCCATAGATTAATGACTAAGAGGATCGGCTGATGGTGATCTTCATGTTTCATATTCTATCTTAGGTCCCATCTCCTTGAAGACTGTTTGGGACATGGGTCTTGTTTTTGGTTTTAGGCTTCATAGAGTTTGTTCACGTATGATGGAGTCAATGGAAATGATCAGTGACAAGGTATAGTCATCTGGCAATTATTGAGAAGATTTATTTTCCTTTTGCATTTTTTGTGTTGTTGGCTATTCTTGTTTTTATTAGGCTGAGAAACAGGCAGCTGTCAGAAAAGTTGGGAGCTGGGTTTTTTAAATCACATCCCAGGTCAGGTGGGTAGGTTTGAGGGGAATGCATTTGGATTCTATCCTCATGAAGCAGTTCTCTGTGTAGCCTTAAATGCGTGACTGCATATTTTGCTGCTTCACACATGGGGCAACTGCACACCTTGTGAGTATGGACAAGGTTGGCACAGTTCGTTAACATTTTACAGTTGTCCAGAGGATCCCTTAGATTTTACGGTTTACATGAAAATAAAGAAAACTTTAAGCGATATGTTAAGCTACAAATATGTGACTTTTTATTGTCTACTATTAGATAGTAGTTCTGACAAGCCTTACTTTAATATATGGTCATCATATCAAGGACAAGGATATGCTTCCTTTCCGCCATTTGTTTTCTGATAGTACGTAAGCAGCGGTAGGCAGTGCGTGGGTCACGTCCCACCTAAAGAGGAAGAATCTTTTTAGAAAGAATAATGTGCTACATGCTGCAGGTAGTGTAAATAAAGTGTGATCATGGAACACTTCCCGAGCTGAGCAACCTTAGAGATCTGTAGAAATTGATTTGTTTCTGGCGGCCAGCAGCTGTTAACTACAAAGAGGATGTTTTCAACACAGTCTGTGACAGAAATATATTGATTATTCTGTAAAGAAAAAAGTTACTACCGACTTTTCAAAACACTGCTTTTCTGTTTCATCGCGCATCAGTCCGAGCAAAGACACACCGAATCCGGTTTCAGTATGGAGCATATTTAAAACATAATGTAAAATAAAATTACATAAATATGACACAAAATATATAGTATTATTTGAACACAATGCTCCACTGAAACAAATTGTAACAGATTATTTCTGCATCATGAAGAAATTCAATAGTCTTTAAATGACGTATGGCTGATAAGTGGACCTATGGAGTCATTGAGTGTGTTCCCGGATATTAGAACATGAGAATATATTGATACATTAGACCAGAATAGGGTGGTAAGCATTTAAAATAGTCTTCCAGGGGAAGCTGCGGAGGTCACTATAACATTTCACTATGGTGAAAAAGTAAAAGAGAGAGAGGCATAAACATAAGACAGCATAAAGATTATAGGATTTCACATTAGCATACAGGGTTGGAGACTTAAGCCCACCTGGAGGCATTTTGGAGCTATCTCCACTTTTGCGAAGCCTCACGGTTGCCGATCCACAGAGTTTTCCAGTTATGCCCATCAGGCAGAAAAATGAGCGGATTAGAACAGCCCAGCGGACCTTATCTGTTGTCAAATGCTGTGTTTGGATGCCTCTTTTTCACAAGCTAACATGCGCCAATCCCATTGTTGAAAAGTGCCACTAACCATGCCATTTGATCGACAAGAGATTGTGTGACGCAACAAAATCCTAGTTTGCATTTGGCTGGAAACGGTTGTAGTCTAGCAATGGATGGCAGCATTCCTGTAAATATGCATGAATGTTTGAAAATCCAATTAAATATTCTGTTTGTGTCTGGTTCACAGCCGATCTCCCCTTGCAGTTAGATTTGAAATCTAAGGAGTTTTGGAATGTGCTTAGGACCCCTTCATTAATAAATCAGGTGAGATTAAGCAGCTATGAATTAATGAGCAGACAGACACGGCCTTCTGACAGAGTAAGGTCAGTGGTCCTTGCACATTTTCATTAACCTGTGTTACTTCTCACCGCCTCTCAATCATGTATTCTGCTCACTTCTAAGATGTGAGCTCTGAGGTCTCTCTGAACAGAATATATCAAAAGTGCACAGGAGGAGGACTGCTTATCAAATATTCCACCGGCTCCTATCTCAGCGAATGCAGCAGAAGTCATTATAGGAACAATGTGCTGTTGGTTAGCTTTGTAGACAGCTGAGGTCCACTTGATAAATCAAATTGCAGCTTTCGTTCGCTCTCTGTACGCGTTATTGCCTATGTGTACTACAGGGATGAAGGGATTCTGAAGACATATTTTGCAAACCAAATAAGCACCTGTGTATTACACTGTAAAGAAAAGGAAAAGGGGACCATCACATTAAAAGTGTTGAAGACAAATATGAGCTTTCTCTCTCAACGTTTAGAATTGCTCCCAACTCTTTCATTTGGGATACCGGTAATATTGTGTGGCTCTTCATGGGCATCGCACAAAATGGCATCCCATGCAACCAACCATAGCAACGACATGGGATGCTGCAATAAAACCTCTCCATACGCTTCCATGCGTACTCATTGACACTGGGTACATGGAGCTGCCTCAGAAATGACCATTTCATTGCCTTGCCTATTGTGTACCCGAATGTGGTCTTATCACTTGATCCTGATGATTCCCCAAAACATGACAAGCCTAAGTAATTTTTTCTTATTTTTGCAGAGCGGGTAATTTTCTTCTGTTGCATTATCTGTATGAAAAGAACATACATAAAACTATGAAAAATGTGTGGTATAATCCCAAAATCATTAAGGGGTGGGAGGTGGCATTTGGTCCTGCTCACTCTGCACCCTTTTCAATTCTTTTAGAGCATAAGGCTGCCCTCTTGAGCCCCTTAATCCCACTCTACCACTTCTGATTGAAGGCTGCTCCATTTATCTACCACGCTCTCAGTTACTTAAAACATCATTACATTAACCTCTGACCTCTAGTTTTACATCATGACATCTTCTCCTGTATTTTGTTAAATCCTATGTTTTTAAATCTCCTGTATTTTGTTAAATCCCTTTATGTTTTTAAACACTTCTATCACGTCTCCCATTTCTCTTCTCTCCTTTCCTCCAGGCTATACATATTGAGATCTCTTATATTTTCCCGAAAATTTCTATCCTGCAAAACAATTTACCATATGGGTCCTACATGGGACACAGCATGAGTGTAAATATTTTTAGAGAATTATTAAAAAAATTATAATAAAAATCAAATACAAGCTGTCTGTGGCTTGTAATGTTACTGTCGGTCCTTACATCAAATATTTATCTATATGTCTATAAATCTATAGATCTATGTTTTGGGTGCAGAGTAAACCTTTGTACATTTTACCTGATTTCTGCATTTTGTCAGGCTTGAATGCTCTTATAAATAACCCAATTTCCTTAGTAGGAAAACCAACAACTGAAATTTCCTAAATATCACAGTGGGACCAGCCAGCAACTATGTTGCTGAACATTGCTTGGTTGCTACTATATTCCCATATTTGCTAGCAATTCAGCAAAACAACCTGAAAATCAGCGTCCGTTTTCTTTTTATTATGTGGAATTCTACCGGTTCCAACACATTACTTATAGCATTGGGATATCATTTAACACTGACGTGAATGCATTGGGGGTTATATGTATATCAAACAACTCTGGAAAGCAGAGCAATCAGCAGGAATGAAATTTCATCGATTGCTATGGTGATTGTACCTCGTTTACCACGTTGTGACAGAATTGCTATATATAAATAACCCCTATTATCGCAACATGTTAAATTGGTCCCTGATTAATTGAATAGGAAAAAGCCTTTTCGAAAAAATAATTCTAATCACCCACATCAGCTGAATGCATAAGAGTGGCAACAGATTTGAAAAGGAAGAACAGTCATAAAGGGAGCGTGAGAATATAAACAAAATAGTAAATGTAATATCTAAATGAGTTGCTAGGTAATATATCTCTCCCAGGACTGCTCAGAGCCATTAAGTCTTCTCTGCATGGAGCGCGTTTGAAAGAAGTAAACATATTTGTTTCCTAAACTCTTGTTTTTATAAAAACACACCCAACAGGCTCTGGTCTCACATTGTTGAATTCTTTCCATGCTGTAAACAAGTTAGTTAAGATATTCAGTTCCCTGTGTACAGAAAATAATTACTTTCTGTGGCCGATGACACGTAGCAATGACACGATTTCAAAGTCAGGGCAATATTAAAGAAACAGACTCAGGATAAAGAAACCGGAAGGTCTGTATCGACAAGTAGCTGCCAGGGTTAACCGCCGGTTGGCACACTAATGGATGCAGCTTGCCTGTACACAGAGCCGGCCTTAGGTGTTATGGCGCCCTGTGCGAACTACTCCTCTGGCACCCCCCTCACTACCCCCCCTCTGCCCCTTCAAACTACCCCACTGCCCCTTCAGTGCGGTCGCACAGGTGACACACCCCAAAGGCCGGCCCTGCCTTTACACAAGTTCTAAGACATTGCCTGCCTGAGGACAGGTCGGTTGCTGAACTTACTCAAAAACTAATGAACCGATGAATAAAATCAGCCTACCTGGACACAGGTGGATATCTTAATTCATTGATATGCCGCTACCAGGAGCTTAACTGCAAGCCGGAGCAAGGTCTCTGTGCAGCATGAATTTACCTGATGGCTGTCATTAGCCTGGTCCATTTGGAAAGCATGGAGATGAGTGATGCCTGCCTCAGGGAGGTTCAGGCTAGGCCCAGATTTAAAAAATCCGGACCTGCTATGCAGAGGTACCCTAGTGTGGTCCTGCTATTTGTTGTTGCTGAATTGGTTCCTGAAGTTTTGTTTTGACTCCTGGCTTGACTGATTACCCCATGCGTTGTGGTTTTGTACCTTGCTGACCTGATCTGTGTACCATACCTGGCTATGCTGACTATTCACTCTGTGTAGCTACCTTGGCTTCATTTGACTACCCATTTAGTGTACCGTACTCGGCATTGGCTAACTAACTGTTCTGCTTACCTGACCTGGCATCCTGTGGTATCTGTCCTGACATTTACCTACAGCATTATCTACACAGATATGCAGCAACTCCTGCAGTGCTTTTCTACCCATACTCAGTGCCTATATATATCTGCTTATACGTGAGTCTCCTCACTGTTGGGATCATTAAAATCCCTGTCCACCCATCTTGGGGCTCAACCCTTGGCTAGGTGTGAAGAGCTAATGTGGCATGCACTACTGGCAATCACGACACCAAGCACACCAACCACCTAAACATGGGGGTCTGTGCCAACATACTTCCTAGGGTGCCAAACAGTCCCAAAAGAAATGGATTATGCAGGTCTGTGTCAATGGAGTCACCAATCTTGCACACTGAAGCTTTCTGGGCCAGTTGAAGGAGATCACTGATCTCACCAACCAGTCCAGCTGATGTAATGTAGTATCACCTGGGCATGTTGTACCCCTGAAGGCTAGTACTACAAATTAGCATGACGTAAGTAGTGATTGTTGATGCCCAGTGAGCTCTCCTTACAGTATAAATGAAGAATTATCTAATATCTACCATATCAGTCTAATCAGATACTAATTAAATCATACTCAAACTCCACATGGTGTACATGTGTATTTTAACACTCCTGACATATGAACACATTGGCACAGTCCAAAACCCAGTCCTGGATGCCTTAGATTATTAAAGGTTTCCGTCACTTTGCGTTACATTTAATGAATCCAAGGCTGTCCCATTAAATACAGCAGCAGTATGACACCTTCACAAGTCTAATGTCCATGACCATCACCCATGGATCATAGCAACGACAGTCTCAAAGAATCCCATAATGATTTAATGAAACCTAAAATACGATTGCTGATGAAAAAGATATTAAAGTAATATGAGAACTACCTGGAGATATTAAAGTATTATGTAGGAACATTCACATCAGATGAAAAAGAAGTACAGTGTAATCCGACTCAATTTGTTTTTAAAATTGGCCTTACCCAAATCCCACCAGGAATTATTATGAATTTATGTAACATTTGTAATATGCATTTTACTTGTCATTTAGTAGCACTGCAGTTCTTTCATCTATATATTGACATTTTATGAAAGAACTGCAGTGCTACTAAATGAAAAGTAAAATCCAATCGGGAACTGGATCCTAACTGTGAAAAGTCAAAAGGGATTATTAGTCCTGAAGCCAAAAGAAGAATTTATTGTGCCTTTATATTAGCATAGGTATAAATGTATTGTGTGTAGGGGGTTATTTAAAAATACAACACAATTGGAAGTTATTGTGTTTGTGTTAATTGCATATGTGATGTTTGACAAAATTCTTTGATTTCATAAATCATGGGTAACAAATCTAGGGAGGGTCAAGATCAGAAGGCGCTTTAGTCCTAGAATTGTAGAATGGAATCACAACACAATGCAGCCTAACATTGAAAGCCTCTCCATTGCATCCCCAGGAATCATGTTTAAGGAGACAGGAAGGGCATCCCAGACAATTGGGTCTATTCACTAAGTTGTGTGGTCAGTAGAATTAAAGGTTAACTGAAGGTTAACTGAACTGACCAGATCTGACTCCAGTTATATGCCCTATTAGCCAAGGGGCTTTTTCCCAAATCCCTGTGTCCGTGGGGATGAGAGGTACTTAAGTAACCCTTGAGGGGTTATAAGAGGCATGGACTTATATATATATATATATTTACCTTAATGAAAACAGGGTATGTTTTTGCAGGGGGAGAGCTGTCTCTTTAGAAGATCTATTGCCACATAAAACCACTGATCCATTCATATTAAACTTATTAAACCCAGCTGGTAAATGAACTGTATAGTTATGATTTTATTTCAGCAAAATCTTAAAATAAAGGTAAACATATCATAACTCAGTATTATAAAAAGCTCTATATTAGAATTTTTTTTTAAAAAAATTCTACTGAAATCCAAATTGCATTTTAAGTGCTGCCAGGCTAGCAAGTTGAACCTTAAAGAAGATTACCTTTATCCATCCGTGAAATATATTAAAGTGTTTCCAAGAGTTCAATATAAACCCCTATTTTTTCATAGTGGTTATTTTCTAATTATGAAGTGCTTTGTTGCTCTGCTGCCAGGAATAGATTTTCCTGGTTCAGTAAATAGCCAGCTCAGTAGCCCATGATCTACCAGCGATACATGTGGCTCTACTTGCTACGAGGTCTCAGGCTAGCATTGCAGACAAGCGCAGAGTTGAGTTTGTGCCCAGGAAGACCGTACCCCATACCCAATAATGACACACACAATGTTTAACAATGGCACCAACACATACCAGGTGCCTCCATATTTACACATTGACCACAATAGGGGCATACCAAGACACCCCTACCAGACCGTTTAACCAATTATAAACCATGTAGGGGCATACCGAGACACCCCTACACCACCTAATTTAACCAAACCACCAATGCAGAGGCATACCATGACACCCCTCGAAACCTACCAAACTAACTTGAACCATGTCAAATTAGTAAACCAAAAACCTTATAAAAACCACCGTGCTAAACAATAATCCCAACTATCCCCGCCGCTGTGACAAAACGGGGTAGTCACCCCCACAACCCACAGTTAAAGGGAGGGAGGGTGGGACAACCAGGTTTTAGAAAAGCAGTTAAGTGACCATTTACAAAATGGTTGCCACTTATATACCTTGATAGTAACCCCACCCATAACAAATCTGAACCAATTAAATTACAATCATTCCCTTATGCACACCATCAAGCTCTGTCAAGGCCTACTCCACCTAAGCTGTGCTCTGCTCCATGGGCTTCAATATCAGTGGCAGGGTAATAATGCTGCTGTGTTTTTATTCTGCATACTGCGGCCTTAATATAGCAGTTTCATTTAATTCATAAGATTTTTTGTATTTTGGGTGTATAATGAGGTCGCAGCAGCAAATAAATAAAACAGTAAAATAACTTCCTGTATCCTTGGCTGGGACATAAAACCCTCTGTCTCTTGTTTCTAAGAGCTCAAAATGTTTGCTGGATATTACTGTGTAACAGCGCAGCACAATCCTAACGTCACAGTAATATGTACAGAAACTGTGCAAATGTGTTTACAAAATCAATCATGCAAATAAAGCCCATTATTCATCTCCTAAATACCTTACCCAACTAGATAAATGTCTACCGATCGGTCACAATGGTACGTTAAGTCTGCCCCGTATCCACACCCCATAAAAAACTGAAATGTTGGGGTGTATGGTGTTGTAACTGGACGTCCCAATTGGTTGGGTAGGGAATCTAACAACTGGAGTGTAGATGGTCCTGCTGAGTGTCCTACATATGTGTGTGTGGGGGGGGGATAGAGCTAGGTTCCACACCCTGAGATCAAACTGGCCCAGAGGTCTGGTAATCATATGTGATACCCACAGCATCCAGTGCAATTCTGTAAATTCCAAGATTAGCCAAAAAAGGCAACCTAGGCTACTGCCTAGTATGCCTGCCCAAATAGGAGTTTTGCCATGGGCATAATTAGGCGTATTTATATAGATGGGAATGCTGACTGTAGCACGCATCAGTGTTAACGTTTGGCTCTAGTATGGTACCCTACTAACAACCCCGGTGCATATTAATCATGCTTTCTGTTCACTCCTCTGCCTATTGCCGTTATTCAATAATTCATTATTAACATTGTTTCGTTAGGTTTAAATGACCATTTGTAATTCATTAATCATGGCTTCTAAGTGGCTGCCCACGACAATCCATTCCTGATGGAGAAGAAAGCAACGTAATACAGTATTTTTGGAGACTAATGAAATAAGTACATTTACTATAACAAATGCAACAATGAAACAGGCCCTGCTGGCACTTGAAGAGTTCACTCAAATGACTTGTATTTATTTTCTATTGTGTGTATAAAGCTTCCTAATTCAATAAATCTGCAACTACAGGGCAAACAGAAGTGGTTTTAAGGTAATAACAACTTGCTTTTCTGCCGGTGTAGCAGCTGGGTAATTATCGCGGTGGTCTGGCACCCACACAATCTGATTTGAAAGAAACTCCAATTTGTTCTAAATGAAGTAGTTGTGCCATTTACAGGGGACAAATCCGTGTTTCTGTTGTATTGTTAGCCCACAGCTAACACCGTATTGTGTAAAGGGTCAATAGTGGTACCTTCATGAAAACATTAATACTAAATGGCTGCATTCAAAGTATGTTGAGTCCAATAAAACCATTAACGTAAATAAAAGTTACTTTTATATAACATCTGCTCGCAAGTGATATACAAGAAAAAAAATTAAATCAATGGTAAGACCACACTTTGAATATGCTGTGCAATTTGGAGCACCTATTCTAAAGAAGGATATCATAGCATTGGAAAAAGTGCAGAGATGGGCTACAGCATTAATAAAAGGAATGGAGCACTATAGTTATGAAGAAAGGTTAATTAATTTAAATCTGTTTAGTTTAGAAAAATGTCGCCTCAGAGGGGATATGATAACGTTATATAAATATATTCGGGGCCAATACAAACCATTGTGTGGAAATCTGTTCATAAACAGGACTATGCATAGGACACGTGGTCAAGCTTTTAGACTGGAAGAAAGGAATTCTCTGCCTGCAGAGGTAGTTTTATAAGAGTCTGTAGAGACATTTAAACAACAATTGGATGAAAAACATAATATTCAGGGATATAATGTTTAACCCCTTAAGGACCGGGCTCATTTTTCGTTTTCTACGCTGTGGGACCGAGGCTGTTTTGACACTTTTGTGGTGCTTGTGTTCAGGTGTAATTTTCTCCTCACCAATTTAGTGTACCCACATAAGTTATATATTGTTTTTTTCAGGACAAGATGGGCTTTCTTCAGATACCTTTATTGTGATCGTATCATCTTATTTACTATAAAAAAATTAATAAAAACATGGTGAAAAATTGAAAAAAAACACATTTTATGACTTTTATTTGAAAAATCTTTTACTCACCTAAAAAAGCAATTAAAAAAACTAGCTAAATAGATTCTACTACTTGTCCTGAGTTTAGAAATACCCAATGTTTTTATGTTTTTTTGCTGTTTTTTTGTAAGTTATAGGGCAATAAGTACAAGCAGCGTTTTATGATTTCCAAATCTTTTTTAACAAATCTGGTCAGTCTGCCTCCATCTCCTCTTTGAAACATCTTTGAAGCCGGTTAACTCAATTTAACCCATTCAAACCATATATTTTTGAAAACTAGACACCCCAGGGTATTCCAAATGCTGTTATTTTAACCCTTTCCATGCACCACTTATACAACTATACTTTGTCAAACTTTGTAATAGTAATTTTTTTTATTTTTTTTCCCACACAAATTGTACTTTAGTTATAGATATACAGGTCCTGGTATATGTCACTATCAAACAACACCCTAATATGTGTTCAGGAACATCTCCTGAGTACAGCGATACCCCACATGCATGGGTTTGTCAGATTGTTTGGCTGGTAAAAGGCTACTTTTGGGGCATGCGTAATTCAGGTGGTCATTTGGTCATTGTGCCTCCATCTCCTGTTTGGAACATCTTTGAAGCTGGTTAACGCAATTTAACCCATTCAAAGCATATATTTTTGAAAACTAGACACCCCAGGGTATTCCAAATGCTGTTATTTTAACCCTTTCCATGCACCACTTATACAACTATACTTTGTCAAACTTTGTAATAGTAATTTTTGTTATTTTTTTTCCCACACAAATTGTACTTTAGTTATAGATATACAGGTCCTGGTATATGTCACTGTCAAACAACACCCCAATGTGTGTTCAGGAACATCTCCTGAGTGCAGTGATACCCGACATGCATGGGTTTGTCGGGTTGTTTCAGATTTAAAATGCCACATTTGGGAAGTGCGCTTTTTTTTCTCCATTTTGGTCAGTCTGTACCTATGCCCTATCTTTGAACTAGGCCACTCCAATTTACCCCATCAGCCATTTTTTTTATATTAGACACCCCTTGGGTATTTGAAGTGCTTTTATTTTAACTCTTTGTTGAAATTTTTGAGAAATTTTAGCACTTGCTCAAAATAATAAACTTTATTTTTTTATTTTATTTTTTTAATACTTTTTTTTATATTTTTTTTTTTACACATTTTGCTGGT